>JBCNJP010008776.1:0-36531 GCA_039602395.1 Deinandra increscens subsp. villosa
AGGACGTAATAGTCTTTTTACTCATTGGTAAGGATCACATGTGTTTTTTTTCCTAACACAAACACATTTTACTAACCCTAACTGCAACAATATAGTAACCCTAACTGCAAATTACAACCATCACCCAACCTATACGGCGCACACGGAAAATCACGAACCCTTTCACCGATATGATCAGGCATCCACGCCGGCACGCCGGCGGCTTCGGGCCGCCTTCTGGGTCGGTAATTAGTTCGTTTCCATCTTCATTGTCAACGGCATTTGCAAAGGAGTCTGGGGTCAGATGGTCAACGAAAGACCAAAACAGTAATTCAGACGCCGCCGGTGACCTAATGGCCTTTATTTTTTGCTCCCAAGTTGTCAGATCCATGATTCAGATACGCCTTATAATTAAAGGGTGAGTCATTCTATATTCCAGTCCTTCTTTGAATGAAATTGTATTCATTTCTTTCCATGAGCAGATGTGTTCTTTGTGTGTTGGTTTTAATATCCTGTGGTAATCAAACGATATATTTTGCTCATATAATCTATGCCGTTTCAAATATTATGATTTTCTGCCTGTGACATGTGAGATAGGCCGATTATATGCTTTTAAATAAATTGAATAATCAATTCAAATAGTTAATTTTACGCTTAACCCGGACGGATGATAAACGGGAAATCAGTAAGCAAGTCATGATGTAAAAGGAACCTTTCATGACGTAAGAATAGCCCAACCCGCTGATTACGTAAACACAGATAGCGGGCCGGGTCATCCATGACCCGCGAATTATTTAATGTAACGCGCAGCCCAAACATGTTAATATTGAGCCGTTTAGTATTATTCATCCATTCAAACAATACGATACCATAATATTAATATAACTCTTCAATTGAAACGTCATAATCATAATTCGTGTCTTACTTAACTAATTTATTCATTGTTTGTTTGCCTTCATTGTTACGCCCGAGCACTATGCATTACATTCGAAGCCGGGAAGAAACTCGCGACAATTCTAGTCACCGGAGAAGGAGTTCGAACCAAACTAACAGCAACAGTGAGGATCCATGCAGTAGACCCGTTGGCAAAAACGAAGACATACCAATCCACCCGTCGAAGCTTGAAGCGGACGACAACCAACCCCATATTTGCCAACAACAACTAATAAAAGAACCTGGTCAGAAGAAGGAAAAGGAACAAAATCAGTAGGTAAAAATGTAATAGAAAATGTAATATTCAGATCATATGTACAGAATTTGCTATTATGCGAGTATCCGGTGGTACATTTTTTTCCCACCGGAAGTAAGCATAGGGAGGTAGCCTCCGGTGGTACATTTTCTTCCCACCGGATGCAACCAAGAGGCCTTTACACTCCGGTGGTACATTTTCTTCCCACCGGAGCAAAACATACGTAAATTAATTAAATTGCATAAACATAGGGCCGTTAAAAAAAAAGGTACTTACACGACGTAAAATTCCGGCGGGTGGGGCGACGGAGAAAGGGACGGGAGAGGGGGGTTCACAGCCACTTCTACGTGGCTTTATATGCATCATTAGAACCTTGTAGAAGATGAAAATGTGATCATCAATCATCAATCAATTAAAATGGAGTTGCAAGAACTCCAAAGGGTGATGTTTATTACATATTAGTTAGAAGAACTCAAAAGGCTTATGATTGTTATAATGATAATTATGATCATACTTAAGTTGCAAGAACTCAAAAGGCTTATGATTTTATGATGATATTTACGATCATAGTTAATGAATTGAATTATGATTTACGGATTAAATACTATGATGATGATGATGATGATGGTTGAACATGATGATGATGGATGAACATGTAATAAAGCCACCATGCTTAAGTATGTAGTACCAAGTGCTTGGTTTCAAGTAAACCGTATTTATGATTTCGCATTGAATATGGTGTCACAATTGTACCATTGCTCAACTTTTAAGGTATAGTTGATAATACTACACTTAATTATTTATTTTTTTAATGGCATATTTGGAAATATTTCTGGTAAACGAGTTCTTCTTTTGATTAATTTTTATTCAAAATATTTGTGGTTCAAATCAAATAAAAATTCACCGCCAGTAAAAAAAATAAAAATAAAAGGTCACCAGCTTAAGATTGTCACACATCGTTTATGCTTCTCTTTTTTAATTTTTCGGTTTCACAAAAGCATCTTTCGTAATAACCTGGTTTTTTTAATCAGCAATATGTTAAACTCAAACACCACCCTTCAAGCAAGAAGCTAAAGAGTGAAACAATACAGACAACAAAATTACATAATAGAGAAGTTCACCCAGTCTATTTTTTACATCTATTATCGAACCGCATATTACACCTACATTTAATAACTTTAATCACTTTGCTCATCGATGGGACGCGTCTATTGAATCTCGACGCGTTTCTTTTCTTCCATATGCATCACCAACTTGTGAGCACAATGCCATGAACTCTCTCACTTTTCTTAGTCGCCACATGTCTATCTTTATTACCCTCCCTGCACAAACAACACACGTCGAATACTTGTTAAATTTTTGCAAGGACCAAATGTGCAATTTTTTGGAAGTTAAATCCGAAATTGCAGATAACTGCTGCAACACTCCATCCTAAATTCACGATTATCATATTTTTTCATACGGTTCAAAATTCTATCATCTGCAAAATCTGAAGATTCATATGTTCGTCTCAATCGTATCCGGTTGATTTTCTCAAGTGAACCATGAAAATGTTCAATCTGAAAGTGATTTACGCTTTCGAGATTATCCACGATTACCAACAGATTTACTTATAGCATTTTTAGTAATATGTTAATGACTTAGCATATTATGTCTTAAGAAAAGCTATTTCGTTAAAAAACATGAATAAACTTAAAGTATCTAGCTCATGTTGAATACCAGACGCTATGACCATCACGAGAAAACGATACCGAAACGCTATAAAGACGCTATAAAAATAGGGTTTTCACTTTTCACGCCTACATGAGATAACCTTAGGCTAAGTGTAGTGGATAAAGCCCCATAAAGCCCCACAAGGGGCATTATGCGCCATGTGGACGCTGACTGGGCAAGGGGCTTTATGGGGCTTTATGGTGTAGTGGATAAAGCCCCATAAAGCCCACCATCATCATTACCTTATTATTATTTTTTTAACTTTTTTTTAAAAAGTACTTTCATTAAAAATAAAATAAAAGACAACAAAATAAATTAAAACATCACAACTTAAAAGAAAACACGAACGCCTATATATAACTATTAAACGTGAAAATAGGATCTTCGGGGTTGTTGATGCATGGCCTCAAAAAAGCCCAAACGCCTGCGTATATAAAGCTCTTGCCATATTCAGTTTTGTACTCGCTCAACGACCTTCGCAGCACTGAGCTTATACCCTCCGCGCCATATTGTCGCTCGAGTCGTACATAGATATCATTAAAAGTTCGTGCCTTCGATTGCAAGTCCCACCATTTCGCCCTGATAAAGTTCCCGTTTAAAAACACTCCACGTCGCCGTTTGAAGTCATCAATCACGGCATTCCAAAACTCGTTTGGCCGGCGTCCATCATTCCAATTGTGTGCGACGTTAACGAAAGATTGTGCCACCGCTACGTCGTCTTCGGCCTTCCAACTACGCCTATTCATTGTGAATGTTTGTGAAAGTTTATAAAATAGATGGGGTATATATAGTAGAAGAATAGAAGTAGAGAGGAGTTGGAGTGGTGTGTGAGATGTTTAAAAAAGTGGGGTATTTATAGGTAAAAGAGGGTTTAAATTAAAAAAATTAAAAAAAAAAAATCTTTGCTCAACGGTTCAACCAAAATTGAGCCGTTGAACGGCTATTTTTTTTTATTCAACTCCTCTAATCGGCGTTATAGGGCTAACGCCCCTCGCCCATTCTCCCTCTATAACGCCCCCATAACGCCCCACCGTAGTGGGGGTGGGCGTTATGGGGGGCGTTATGGAGCCCTTTTTGGCCCAGTAACGCCCCACTACGGGCAGCCTTAGGAGTGAGAAGTTTTTTCTAAAATATGGTGTGAACTTTGAACATAAATAATTTAATTTGAAGGCGTAACGTAACAATTAAATAAACACGTGTCATGATCCTGTAAAACCCCGTTTTCCCTTTCCCTTTATTAAACCACTTCGCCAACCAATTCGCCCCCAAATTACACACACATGAATAATCAGGTCACCAATGGCGCCTCGAAATCCAAAAGGATTTCCAAAAAACCCCAATGTATGCACCTTTTTTTCAACTTCTCTCACCTGCATTCTTGCTTTCTATGCTCAATCTTCACTCCAATTATCTACTTCACTTTGCACTGCTTTTTACATTTTGTTTACCGATTGTTGTTGCTAGATTAGACTACTTCTTCTTCTTTTGATCCACTGATTTTGCTTTTTTAAACGTGATATCGTATTTAACTGTTCGTTGTTTGAATTCAATTCGTAAATAGGGGATTTTGATTTAGTATTTATGATCTCGTGTTGCCTAACCGAATTCACGCTGGATTTCTTCCATCTCTGCACAAAAGTAATCATTCGCTAGGGTTTTTCCGTTTTTTTGGTTAAACTTAGGGTTTTCTTCGTAATCTCAGTTTTGAAAATCGTAATTTGCTTGATTGATGTGGGGAAAAGGTGGTTAAAGTTTAGAGATTTGATCAAAGAAGCGTTTTTTGTGTGTATTTCGTGTCTGGAATTGAATTAGACCCTGGAAACTTCAATAACTTGTATGTTGACTATCAGTAATGCAATTTAATGTTCTAAAGAGCATTTAAGTAAATCAGAATTGGTCAGTCAAGTAAGTAGCCTTTGAGGGCATAGCATAAAAGTACATTTTTTAGGGGTTTTAGACATGTTTTAGGCTTTTTTAGAGCTGGTTAGGCTGGTTCAAGGCCAATTTTTTATGTTTCAGAACAGTTTGGCTGGTAGAAATAGAATCTCGCTGGATTTTACGGGATTCGGCTGAAATCTTGCTGGAATTTTACCTAGTGCGCCTTTGACAGTCACCATAATCTATTTCGACTGTTTCTGTGAACTGTTTATAATTCTGGTTACCTGATTCTTTAGGTTCAAAGTAATCACCTTGAGGCCTATCAGAACAATCTCTTTATTCAACGATTAGTTATTAATTTTAGATCTATAGAATTGTGGTTGTTTCTTGCATTTCTATTAATCTCATGACTAATAATAATCGAGTGCTCCAGATTCTAGGTTTACGCAGCAAGAGCTTCCCGCTTGGAAACCAATTCTAACCCCAGGATGGGTAAGCTATAATCATAATGCTAATTCCATTAAAGATTTTTCTTTAATATCATCCACATTATTTCACTCAGGTCATCGCATCATTTCTAGCCATTGCCTTTCTTTTCATCCCTATTGGACTCGTCTCTCTGTTTGCATCAGAGCGTGTAAGAATCATGGCCCATTTGACTCATTTCCTTTTTAGTAATCCCTTGATGACAAGTTTCAATTAATTGGTATGCAGGTGGTGGAGATTGTTTATCGTTATGATCAAGATTGTGTCCCTGAAATGTATCGTGGCAATGTGACTGCATATATTCAGAACTCACTCACTAACAAAACATGCGTCGAGAATATTACTGTTAGTCTACATTATTTTGATAATAAACCTTTTTTGACTTTTTTTGTGGCTCTAACATAAATCATTCTCGATAACTCCCTAGGTACCTAAAAAGATGGATCCCCCGATCTTTGTCTATTATCAGCTTGATAACTTCTATCAGAACCATCGAAGGTAAGTTTACCATAACTTTTGGGCAACAATATTGTTAGATAATTCCTCTTGTACAAATAATATGTGGAATATTTTGAGGCAAAATGCATTGAAAAGGTGACGAATTTAGAAATTTGTTTGTGGTAAAAATTCAGGGTGATCATGATCTGAAACCTGGTAAAAATTTTGATGTGGCGTGATATTATTTTGCTGATATCATTATTTGGTTTCAGGTATGTCAAAAGTAGAAGTGACAAGCAGCTGCGGAGTGCTGCGTATGAGTACTCAACAAAGGAATGTGAACCGAAAGAACGAGTTAACACTACTCCTGTGACTTGGGTACCAATTGTCCCTTGTGGACTAATTGCATGGAGTCTGTTTAATGATACATACAATTTAATAATGGAAGACAAAGTTTTAGACATCAATAAGAAAGGCATTGCTTGGAAAAGTGACAAAAATGTCAAATTCGGGTCAAATGTATATCCAAAAAATTTTCAATATGGAGCACCGATTGGCGGCGGGAAGCTAAATGAAAGCATACCTGTAAGTTTAGCAACATATTAAAAATTTTACTTTTAGATATCTTCTGAGTTTGACGAAGTTGTAATGGACTCTGATTTTATGTGACAGCTGAGTGAGCAAGAAGACCTTATGGTTTGGATGAGAACCGCAGCATTACCGACTTTTAGAAAGCTTTATGGGAAAATAAACACAAGTCTTGAGGCCCATGATACCATAACTGTTGTCTTGCAGAATAATTATAATACTTATAGTTTTGGTGGCCAAAAGAAGCTTGTTTTGTCCACAACAACTTGGATTGGTGGAAAAAATGATTTTCTTGGGATAGCATATCTTACTGTTGGTGGGATCTGCTTGTTTATGGCACTAAACTTCATCCTTCTCTATGTTTTTAAACCAAGGTCAGTCAAATTTCCTATTCGGTTAAACGTTTAGGCTATGGTTCATCTCTAACTAGTACACATAAAAAGTTATAAGATTATCATCAAAGTAATATTTTTGAAATGATATTATATGGCTGGTGGCTGATCCATGATTTTTTACTAGTCACACCTTGGAATAGGGATAGCAAGAAAAAAAACAGAACCCGACGGGTATACCCGAAACATTGTGAATTTTTTTTACTAGTCACACCTTGACATATACTTGTTTGCTCGAACCAAATATCTGAATTTTTAAAATGTTCTGTGAATCAGTCTCAACCTGACTGTTGGATACATTGAGAAGCATGAGAAACGAATATCAGATACTATATGACATAGTTTTTTTTTTTTTTTTTAATTATTATTATTATTATTATTATTATTATTATTATTATTTATTGGGTTATTGTTGATGCAGGCCTCTTGGGGATCCATCCTACTTGTCATGGAACAGAAAGACAGTCAGTTAGGTTGTTCTTCAACTTTTTTTTAACCAATTGAAGTTTATAGCTATTAGCCTGAAGCTTTGTTCATAGTTTAGCTTTTATGTTTTATCTGCATTTAGTCAAAGTGACATGGTAACTGAACTTCCAAATATTGATTTTGATAATCTCATAAAGATTAAAAGCGTCACATTGTGTTGATATTCTCATATGCAAACGTGCTATTTTGAAACTAGTGTCTACTGCGGGGCTAGAAGGCATGACTCGAGTATTCAACGAATTTAGGAAGTCAATATGACGAGCAAAATGTGGTTCTTAATGTTTGACACGGTTACGATGAAGAATGTGTACCACTTGATATCACATAGAATGAGACGATAAATGATCGATAATGATACAGAAACGAGTAGCAATCAAATGGCTCAAATTCAATCCCTTGTTAACATAAAGCTAAAATACTTGTAGAAGTCTCCTCCTAAATAAAGATGCAAATAAAGAAACAAGATGATGACTACTCTATAGGTTGCCTAACTCTCACCAATCTGCTTGCTGATACTACTTTTTAGGCTTTTGATAGACTTTACTAAACTTATTTGTTGGTTGGTATCTTCAAAACTCATGCAATGTTTCCAATCTGCTTGCTGATACTACCTTTTAGGCTTTTGGTAGACTTTACTAAACTTGGTTGTTGGTTGGTATCTTCAAAACTCATGCAATGTTTTTACGTGGGTTGTCAAAATAAAAGTGTAAATTAATAGAGTTGCTCATAAGCTATCTGAGATCAATTTAACGAAAGCTTGAATCGAGTCCTGCTTATAGATCGATCTCAAGCTTGAGGTCGAATTGAAACTTATTAAATAAATATTCAATAAATGAGCTTGAGTTTTATATTAAGCATGCTAGCCATCAAACTTATCATTTGTATAAATATAATAACTGTCATTTGCTAATGAGATCTCGGCATATCGATCAAGGGGAGGTTCTTTGATGATTTAAATGGTTAGGTTAAGAGTAGAATAAAGATAACCGTTAAAAAAGATAAAAAACAATAAATAAATAAATAATAAAAAAATAACTGTCATTTGGTCAAATCAATCTATATCTATACTATATAATAAACAAAAAGTATTGTCATACTTTAATTAGAAAAAAAAAACATTTGTCATCATCAAATTTTTTTGGATTAAGTCAAAGTTTTAATATATAATTATTCAAATACTAAATTTTCATATTATGGTTTATTTAGTTTAAACTTTTAATAAGTAATTATCCAATAAGTAATTATTCAAATACAAATTTTTATTTTAAAGTTATTAATTATCCAAATACTAAATTTTAATATAAAGGTTAATATTTTATTCAAGATAATATTTTTACTGCATAAATATTATATTCTATTAAAATAATATATTTTATTACATATATACTTTAATAGTTTAATATAATGCTTATGATACTTTATTCATAATAATATTTTAATTAAATATTATGCATGTAATATAAAATATTTTATTTTATTTAATTTTATATAGATATTTTTTTACTTTAGTTGAGTTTAAATTCAAATTTACAAAGTATTTCATTTAAATATAATAAATAAAATCCTTATTTTCTGTTAATATATTTTTTCTGTAACTGCAAACCTCCGGTTACCTGGGGTCTCATTATGGCAAACGATGTTACCCACGACACGTTACAACCACAGTCCGTACAAGTAACCAAGACCCTCTGTGTTGTATATCCATCTCAGAGGAAACCCACCGCCTAAATGCCACTATCGTAAAACCTCTGACCCACCTATAATTACTGAGAAATTTTTATATAGCTATAAAAATACATAATTGTCGTAGATTATGATTGTATTTTATAGTTTTTTTTTAAAGTCTAGCATGTAACACGCGAGAATAAAGATAAACTGCAACAATCTTATTAGGTTCGGCGCAATGTCAAAGGTGCTAAACTGCAATAGTCATATTAGGTTTATCATTGTTTGATTATAAAGAAAACAATTAATAAATGTGACAACTATGTGCAAGAGGATGGATCCGGGGACAAACCTTCTTTTAGCTACAAACCGTGAGAACCAATTTGGATCATATATAGCACTTTGTTATTTTTGAAATAGATTCATTGTAACCATTGTTGGCACTAAAAATAAAGAAGCTGATTTAGTAGTATGGGCTGCAATAAGGGCTCGGTGTCATTATGTCAATAAAAAAATGGCTCGATGGTATGTTAACAAATTGGTCCACTACAGAAACGAGACATTTTAAAAAAATATATATATAGAAAAAAATGTACTTTTATTCCCCAAATATTCCCAAAAAGACTCTGTTATTTTTCCTTGGGGTTACGTTTCATATTATTTCATGCATTGGTGAAGCTTGGGCGAAAAATTTGGGGGGGGGGGGGGGGTCCTTAATATACATAAAAGAATTCAAAAATCACAGAAATTAGCACTACGGCCGAAAAAACCGGGACGGGTCTCCACTAAGCTGCGCCACTGATTTCATGTAGATAGAAGTATTTTATTATTATTATATGTTAAATGAGACAAAAATACGAAATGGAAATTAAAATTTTAAATATATATCACTTTGTTATTTCTGAAATAGTTTCAATGTAACCGACTACCAATTGAATAGCGGTCTTGCATAAACATTTTGAAGATTTGGTCTTTTACACATTCCCTCAAAATAAACATTTAGTCATATCACTACGTCAAAATTCACCTTTGGCCACGGACAAAAACCGTGACAAAAGGTGTTTTGTCACGTTTTTTTTTTCCATTCCAAACGACACCATAGGTGCCGTGACCATATGTACCCTACGGCCACGTTACAATATCAGTGGCTGAAGCCACCTATAAGCGTGGCTAAATGGTACCAATATTTGTTGTTGTAATCAAACAATTCTTCAGAAAAGCGTGGCGAAAGGGTTCCATCGGCCACATGTGTTTGGTTAACGTGGCCTTTGGTATTTTATGGTCACGTATATTCGTGTTTTAGCCACATACATTATAAAAATACGTGGCCAAAGGGTTGCTGAAATCATACATTTTGTCACAGTACGAGTGGCCAAAGGGTGGCAACGGCCACGTTAAAATATGAATGGCGTGGCCTTTGGTATTATATGGTGACGTATATTTGTGTTTTAGCCACATATGTAATAAAAAAACGTGGCCAAATGGGTTGCTGAAATTATAATTTTTGTCCCAATACGCGTGGCCAAAGGTTGGCAACCGCCACGTCAAAATATGAATAGCGTGGCCTTTGGTATTATATGGTCACGTATATTTGTGTTTTAGCCACATATGATATGAAATAACGTGGCCAAATGGGTTGCTGAAATCATACATTTTGTCCCAATACGCGTGGCCAAAGGGTGGCAACGGCCACATTAAAATATAATAAGGGTGGCCTTTGGTATTATATGGTCACGTATATTTGTGTTTTAGCCACATATATTTGGAAAAAAAAAGTGGCTAAAGGGTAGTTGAAATCATACATTTTGTCTCAATACGCGTGGCCAAATGGTGGCAACGGCCACGTTAAGATATAAAAAACGTGACCTTTGGTATTATATGGTCACGTATATTTGTGTTTTAGCCACATATATTTGGAAAAAGAAAGTGGCCAAAGGGTAGTTGAAATCATACATTTTGTCTCAATACGCGTGGCCAAATGGTGGCAACGGCCACGTTAAGATATAAAAAGCGTGGCCTTTGGTATTATATGGTCACGTATATTTGTGTTTTAGCCACATATATTTGGAAAAAGAAAGTGGCCAAAGGGTAGTTGAAATCATACATTTTATCTCAATGAACCCTATATTTAATTACAAATCAAATAAAATTTAATTACAACTCAAATAAAATTTAACACATATATTTAATTACAAATAAAATAAAATTCAATTGCAAGTCAATACAAATGAAATACAAATAAAAAATTAAAGAAAATTACACTGCATACAAGCATTATTCTCAATCTAATTCAATTACAAGTCAACAACACTACCGCGTAAGTGGTCTTCATCTTCAACTGTCCAGATTTGAGCTTAATTAGGACCATTTTTTATTGTATTCCTTCCTATACCAAAACATATAATTGATAATTAGGTTATGGAAATTGATCATAATATATATAGCAATTTTGAAATACTTACCACCATGATAGATATGGACTGAGGAGTGCCATTTTATTGCAAGTAGTATGGGTCATCAGGTCCTACAGTTCAATTGATTTCCAGATGAACATTAGATATCCAGATGAACTTAAAACATCCGGATGAAGATCACATTAATTAAGTTCCAGATCAACTTCAAAGTCAGTTGAACTTTGTTTGCTACACATCTCACCATTTGTTCCAACAATCCCTAGCTGGCCCAAGTGTTTGAGGTACCAAATAACATTTAAAATGGGACTACATGACATTACCAAACAGATTACTGTGAAAATATAGAACGGAATGAAACTTGACTGGCAAATATTTACCTTTTTCTTTTCAACCGCTTCAGACGAGGTTGATCGACCACCGATTTCACGCCCTACAGTTCAATTAATTACTAGTAAATGAGCAATCAAACCTATAATGAGTTTGACAAATACTAACCGTTGTGTGTATGTCAGCATGATTAGTGCTGTGGCTAGATCCAACAAAAATCTCCTTAGAATTTTCCTAGAACAATGTTTTTGAAATGGTAAAAAGTTAGACCAGAATAATGACGCAGACCTATCATGAAAGTATTTATTCTGTTTTTTTAATCTAACATAAGTTGTTCCAGTTTTATTCATACAGATTATGTATATACTCTATTTTTTCATATTAACATACATTTTCAATGAATAATAGCAGGGCCCCATTTAACTCATATCTTTGTTCTTACATGAAGTATATATTCTTATGTACCATGAACTTGCATCTATTTGTGTTCTTCAGGAACATGAGTTCATCCGGATTGTGTTCTTCATGAACAAGAGTGTATGTGATTATAAGGCACTTGAAAAATAGTATGATTAATTAAGTTGTGATGTAAAGAATTCACCTCTGTAGATGCCGGAGCATTAAGTTTGTGTGGTAGCGGTGGTCCAATTGCAGATAGATGAGCTATAAGTAGATCAAGTTTTTTCTCCGATTCTTGAATCTTCAAGAAGAGGGCCTTAATCTGTTCATTTTTTTCATCCCTAAGAAGTCTCTCCTCTTTAAGTTCGAACTCAAGTTTTTCCAATTGACCATCACTGTTGTTGGACCGATTCTTGAATTTTGTACAATTAACAGAATGTAGTTAGATGCTTTTTAACAAAGTACATAAATAGGAAAGCATGCAGACCCTATTGATTCATTATCTCTTAGTTAGTTCTTAATTATTAATATATCACATAAAGACCCTATTGATTGATTATTTGATATGTTATACACAAATTAAAGACATCTAAAGGGAAGAGTGGAACACATCATGTCTTCAGTGGATATAAACAAACAGTTCACCATTTCTAGCAGAGTAGCAGATGCATGACATCAACATTCTTCTATTCTTCTACAGGGGATTTAAACTAAAATTTCTTTATTTTGTACCCCTCTAACATGAACCTACAAAAAATGTTGGAAACATTCCTATATATGTCCTCTAGGATCATTTCCTAGCTAGTAATTAATGACCAGAGTAACGTAAATTAGTTCTTAGTTATTAATACATCACATAAAGACCCTATTGACTAATTATTTGATATGTTATACCCAAATTTAAGACATCCAAAGGGAAGAAAGGAGGTTCACCAGTAACATGAATCTACAAACATGTGCATATGCTTGACCTCAACATTCCTAGCATAAAAATAACTAATTTAGCATGCTCCCCCAGTCATTTAAGAAGGTAAATAACTAATTTAGCATAAAATGAATGGGTTGAAATGAATGGAGAGGATATCTGCAATATATACCCATTCCTAATCAATTCTGTATGAAACGAAATTTTATCGATCTGTAACTGTAACTGTACACAAATTCAGGGATCCCAAGTTAAACGTGTATCAATAATAAACAAAAGAAACAATTTTATGAAAACAGATTGTAAGTAATGAAACGGAATAACTTGACAATTACCGTTTTCTGGACTGAATGGTCTCCCAAATCACATCCCACTTCTGAAGAATCGCTAGCGCTGGCTGTTGAAGCTATTCGTTGTTGAAGCTCCATGGAAGATGTGAATGAAATGGATGAGAAAGAAGACCTAGTTATTCGCTGGAGGTTTTTAATTGGAAATTTTCTGATAAAGTGAGAGGGAATCGATAATAAGTAAATTTAGTTCGAAATTTTGGGTGTAGTTTGAACTAATGGTGGGAAATTCAAATTTTTTGGTGAAAATTTTTAACTAAAAGGGGGGGAATTGTTCAAACTGATAAAAAAACCCAAAATTAATATAAACAATATGTATATTAAACATAATTAAACATAAACATAATTAATTAATTAATTAAATGTCTCCACGTGGCTCTTCCAGCGGGTTCTTCTTGAAGATGAAATCCATAACTGTGATCCTTTAAGCAGATCTGGATGACGATCGGAGTTAAAAGCCCTAATTAACAAAATTACGTTTTAATATATATTAACTTTATTATTTTATTTTAGATATAATAAACAAGATTTTATTTACATGTGCCTTGTGGCCGTGATAACGCAACTACAAAAAACGGATACATTACTAAAACACAACTCAAAAATGAAAATGATAAATTACTATGCAATTCAGAATAAAAATACCAAAAGACGTACCGCCATGTTGTGAATTTCTCATGTATAATAATTTTGTTTCCAAAAATATTAAACGACATCCAGTTAGGATGTTGAGGAGCAATTAGGACCAACTAGACTCAATGAGGACTAAATACTGACAATTAGCGTCATTTATAAAGATACTTTAGTGAAGACCAGTTATGGTCAATTAATATGGTCAATGAATACGAATTTGGACCAGTTCAATGAGAAGGTCGATTATGCTCATAGGACCGATAAGGACGGAGCATGAAGGAAGTGACTAATGAGGATTGATAATCAAGTATGACCAATTAGGACTAATTGGGGCCAATTAGTTAAAATGAGGACCAATGATACCAATAAGGGTAAATCAGGGTTAGTGATCGTCGATTAAGACCAATTAGGTTCAATTAGGGTCAATGAGGACCAATTAGGACCAATAAGGATGAATTATGACTTATTAGGGCCAGTTAGGACCGATGAGGGCCAATTAGACAGAATAAGTACCAATATGGCTCAATTCGGGTTAATGAGGAGCAATTAGGACCAATAAGGATGAATTATGACTTATTAGGGCCAGTTAGGACCGATGAGGGCCAATTAGACAGAATAAGTACCAATATGGCGCAATTCGGGTTAATGAGGAGCAATTTGAACAAAATGGACCAATAAGCACCAATTAGTGTCAGTTAACCTCAATAAGGACCTACTAGACTTATCGTTTACCATTTACTTTGTAGTACAACAAATTTGAGTCAATTAGGCCCAATTGACCGCAATTGATTATAATTGGTCCTAAATGAGCCTAATTGATCGTAATTGACCGTAAGTGATCTTCATTGAACCTAACCGAGCCGAATAGACTATAATTGACCTTCATTGGCCCTAATTCATCCTAACTGAGTGTGACTGGCCCTCATTGGTACTCATTTGTCATAAATGACCATGGTCAACCTTAATTCAGTCTACTGGTCCTCATTGAGCGTAATTTGGCCCTCAATCGGCCTAATAGACCCTAATTGGTGATATTTGGTCCTCATAAGGGGTCGACATTGAGCAAAATCGACCCTCGTTAATTAGTTATAACTGGTCTTCATCAGTGACCCTAATTGATCCTCATTGACCCAAATTGACCCCAATTTACCCTAATTGGGCCTCGTGGCTTCGTTGGTCCTAATTGGTCCTACTTTATCTTCATTTGTCCTCACCGGTCTTAATCGACCCTAATTGATGTGGATTCAATTAAAATAAATCTTTAATCCTAATAAAGCAATAAAATGATTGCCACATGGCCTTTTTCTAGGGCCTCCACATCATCATGTCCACATGTCAACACTAGATTAAATTAATATATAAATTTTAAAATAAATTCAATATATTATTTCAACTTTATAAATATAAAATTGAACCTTACATTTAATAAAATTTAAATTTCTAATTAATGTAATGAAACTTCAAATCTTTTAAAATTTCTAAACTTAAATAACTTCAACTAAATGGGCAAACTTCAATAACTTCCCCTGTATCAACTCTTAGGGTTCATTGTGATCCAGAAGAACTGCCGTTAGTGTAAAACTGCATTTTCGAAAAACAGTTACCCTTTATTTTCTCTCCAGGTTTCTAATTGGCGATTTAAACCTAAACCTTACTCTCTAATTTCTACCAAATGGCACCCAAATCGAATCGAAAGGCTGCATCAAAGGCTACTCAACTGTTCTTCGCCGAACACAATGTTGTAGCGTACTTCGAGAAGTCTGATAAGTCAAAGCTATTTGATGAAATGAACGATTTCCTCGAGAAATCCAACACTCATTTTGCTTTAACTGTGAATCCTGTAATATGCAAGCAGAGAATTGCTGAATTTTGGGACTCAGCCAAAAAATCTGTTGATAGCAACGGGGTTGGTAAAATTGACTCTAGAGTCAATGGGAATGAGATTAGTTTGAATGAAGAAATGATACGGAAGCATCTGAAATTCAATGATGCAGGAGGTGATCCTGATTACAAGTCTGAATTGTACTTGAAGACGTACGAAGCAATTGGGTATGGGGGTGACTTAACTTGTGGGACCATCAAAAAGGGACAACTACCCTATGTTTGGCGATATCTTGCTCATACCATTCTCCACTGCCTGTCTCACAAGAAAACTGCGTGGGATGAACTTGCTGCACCTCAATCATCCGCTTTTCATGGATTGGTAAATGGCCTCAATTTTAACTTTTCAAAAATGATATTTGATGGAATGCTGGAAAATCTAAAACCTAAAAGGATCTTTTACATGTACCCCAGATTCATCCAACACATTCTCAATTGTGAATTTCCAAATCTGCAAATCTCTGATCAACATCTTGAACTAAAGTCTTTTACAAGTAAAACATTTTCTAACATGCAAGTGAACAAAACTGTTTTCCTTGGTAAAGACACATCACACCCTATTCCTAAGGCCAGGACTGCTCCTGAGCAAACTGCTCCTGGTGACAACATTGTTACACCAACAAGTGTTGAGCCCACACCAGACCGACCATCCTCTTCCACTGATATACAAATTCCCACCATTCCCACCAAAAGGAAGAGGATGTCCACATCAAAAACCACACCCAAAAATACCACACGCACTCCACAATCACCCAGAAGGAAGAGGACTAGGTCTCCTTTACCTAGACCCTCCACAGGACTACCTCAGAATGAGGGTGGTATATCACCTAGGCCACGTGAAGTAGATTCCCCAACCCTTATTGCAGGGAATATACTGCTGGACTTGGTTCAATCACCCAACCGACATTCTGGTGATAAGGTGACTTGCAGTAGTGATGAAGCAAGTCAGGTGGAAAGGGCTGACACTACTCATGAAGTCCCACTGGACCCTGAGGACAGTGCCAACATCATTAAGACCCAATCCACGGCAACTGTGTCTGTCAGGGAACCTATTCAGGAACCTTTGATTGACAACAGGAATCCCAGGTGCCAAGAAACCATGGGTGCTGAGCATGAACAAGGTCGGCTTGTTTGCTCTTCTTTGCTCAAAGATACTGGCAACACACCAGTTGAGAGCAGCATGACACGTACTGAATTGACGGTTCTATGTACAAAACTTGAAAATGAATTGGCAGCTCTCCGTGCAATTGTGAGAGCTCAAGGAGAAGAAATTGAACGGTTGAAGGCAGGACAATCTATGAAAGCCACTGATAGGTAAGGTTGTCAACCAAGCATGCATACGTTGAAATGAAATTCACATGCAAAACTAGATTTAATTCAAAATAGGATCTTGCACAGGGTGTCTTCCTCAGATGTTGATGAAGTTGAACAAGTTGATCCGGTGGAACAACTTCATCCGGAGGAAGAAGGCCATGTTGATCCGGTTGAACAAGTTGATCCGGTTGAACAACTTCATCCGGAGAAAGAAGGCCATGTTGATCCGGTTGAACAACTTCATCCGGAGGAAGAAGGCCATGTTGATCAGGTTGAACTAGTTGATCCGGTTGAACAACTTCATCCGGAGGAAGAAGGCCATGTTGATCAGGTTGAACTAGTTGATCCGGTTGAACATCTTCATCAGGTGCAAGTGACTGCTGATAATCAGATTATCACAAGCGTGATGAGTGATCTGCAAACCACAAATGTGGATATAGCTCCTGAAGCTCTATCTTTCATGAGAAAAATGATGATTAGGAATACTCTTAACTGCACTTGGTTTAGGAGTGCTCCATCTCTGCCCACCATTCCTCTTTTAAAGCCAATCACTGCTGAGGAAATTCCTGAGCAAGTTATCTCGGAAGCCAGTCCCAATGCTGCAACTTCACTTCATGAGTCTCCAAAACCTGCTGATGATGATTCTCTTGATGAGAGAAGTATCTCTGGTTTCACTGACATGGAGGATGATGATAATCTGAGCACAGGAGGTCAGAGAGAAGACATGGACCCTGTTACAAAGGCTCTGTTGGATCAGTATGAAAAGGAGAATGCTGAGATACGAAAGAAGTTCCAAGAACAAAAGGAAATTGCAGAGTTTGAAGAACAGAAACGACTACTCATAGAAGAAGGTATTTATGAGTATGTCATCAACAATGCAGACCTAATGTCCTTCATCAATGCAGCAAGGAGAAGATCTGATCTGTACATAGAAGAAAGAATTGCCAAAGCCGAAGAGAAAGGTCTTTCAGACAGAGTTGATATGTACAGAAAGCTCTTATGTAATGAGTATAGGATGATTCGGATGAAAAGAAGTGAAGATAACAAAATTTTCCTATGTCAGTTCAGTGTGATGCTCAGAAGCAAGGAATGCTTTACTGATGCATGGGTTGATGAAATGAACGGTGATGACTTGATCAGATGGATGTACATGATCCTAGTCATCAGAGCTGATCAAGCCAATGAGATGAATGTAAAGAGATTTGTTGATAGCTCTTTAGAACAGGATCAACAAGAGAAGCAAGGTACTAGATATCAAACTCTATCTGAGGAGGATGAATTGCTGATTCATAAATGGTACTTCAAGGAAATCTTGGCGAGGGACCCAAAAATAATCAACTCTTGCAGATTGCCAAGGCTGAGAAACGACTATGATGCTATCAGGAAGAGCCAAATTGAAAAGGAAAGAGTTACTGGTGTGAAAAGGCCACCAGGTATGCATGCTCTGTTTGACTCCTTACATCCTGAAGGTCTCAGCTACCTCAAAGAAAAGAAGAGTAAAGCTCCTGTGCAGACTACTCAGCAAAAAAAGCCGCCAAGGATCAACATTATCAAGGAAATGTTTGACACTGTCTCTGATCCTCATCTCTCATCATCTCAACCCTCCACCACAGCCTCACAACCGACTGCTCCCTCATTACCAGGTGCATTTTCTGGTCTGAATAGAACTCTAGCCTCACAGCAACCCAGAAGAAACCCTGCTGCTAGAACTAGTAGACCAGAAAAAAATCCTAAACTTGTAAAATTAAAGCCTATTCCACCAAAGTTTAGAGCAGATAACTTCACACCCATTGTACCACATCCTCACCTAAACAAACCCCGAAAACCCTCATCTCCACCCAAGTCACCAGAAAAACCACCCACCAAGAGAATGAAGTCAGTGGCTAGGAAGGGAAAAGGAAAAGTGATCAATGAGGAGGATGAATACATTTAGAAGCTTACAGGATGCTCTAAAAGTATAAGAAAGAAACAAACATGTATCACATTTTCACCAGTGAAGGTGAGACAATTAGAAGCTTACAGGATGCTCTAAATGGGCTTTCTAAAGATGAGATACGAGATATTGTCAGGATTGGTGATACTGAGAGCAGAATAATGACACGAACCTTTCATGAAAGTCTCCTATGTAACAAGGCCAAATTTCGGTTACAGGCTATTGAAGAGGAGAACAAGATGGGAACCGGATGAACTTGGCTGGAAGAAGAGTTGATCCCTGTATTTGTGTACAATTGCATAAGTTGTTCCAGTTTGTATGTTAACATGATAGTTGTTACAGTTTTATTCATACACTTTTCATCTATAATTAATAACATACACATTTTCAATGAATCATAGCAGACCTCCATTTCACTCATAATTAACTGTGATCTTACATGAAGGATATATTCATATGCTATGTTAGTGTAGTATATGTTGGCATTTTGATATGGTGGGATGAGATGATATATAAACAGGATAAATTTTACTTCTTAAGTAAATTGGAAGAAGAGAAAACCGGATGAACTACAATTCTTCAGGAAGAAGAGTTCATGAGGATTGAGAGAAGATGAACTAGAGTTCTTAAGGATGAACCGGATAAACTAGAGTTCTAAAGTTCTTCAGGATGGTTAACCAGTTTTCTTCTATTATAAATACATACACATTTTCAATGAATCATAGCAGACTCCATTTTACTCATAACTGTGATCTTACATGAAGTATATATTCATATGTAATGTTAGTATATGTTGGCATTTTGATATGGTTGGATGAGATGATCGATTTATAAACAGGATAAATCTTACTTCTAAATTGGATAAAATCACATCAGTTGACTGTAAAATCTACTTGCAACAATCAAATTTAGAATAAAATCAACTTAAATGATTGAGATAAAATCTGTCGTCTATATAATTAATGGTGTTAACCAAAACAAAACATGAGGAAGATTTTCATCAGATCCTATACAAAAATCTATCTAACTAGCTAAGACCTAGCATCCGACATATAGTCTTCATCATCCAAGAAGCTGCTGCTGCTGCTGCTGCTGCTGCTGCTGCTGTCATCAGGAAACAGCTTTTGACCAGGGGGTTTTCTCGGTCCCAACTCGGAGGTTCTGTAGGTGGAATCCCTATTCCGGATTAAAAACACATCCAGCTCTCTCTCCCCCTCTGGTCCCTGGAGATGAATTTTCATATCCCTTACAATTTCGGGAGTGATGAAATCAGCATACTGAAGCCCGTATTTGATGGACAGAGGCGGGATCCTCCAGTAAATGAGGAAATACCCAACCGATGTGTGGTTTAGGTATTGCACCATTTGATCCAGATCATTACAATCAAATTTGCGAATGTCGACATAGTCGACATAATCTACCTTTCCCTTCCACACTTCGTGGCCGGCGGCATTCCGGTGGAAATCGCCACAGTGATGGACCTTTAGGGTGAACCTCCGACCACCTGTAAAAAACCCAAATGCAGAGTAGAGAGTAAGTAACTAAAAAACATAAAACCCTAAAAACCCAAATGCAGAGTAGAGAGTAAGTAACTAAAAAACATAAAACCCTAAAAATAAAAACGTACAGCCATTGTTGAGTGAAAATACACTTACGGGGAGTCTCGCCGTAGTAGGGTGCTGGTTCATTAACACCCCTAATCCTCCATTGTTTACCGAAGGCAGCCATTGATCGATCGAAGTTTTTTTTTCTTGTTGATCAGGAAATACGTTCGTACAGAAGATTTTGGTGGTGAAAAAGTGGAAATTTAAAGGCAGCTGACAGGGCACGCTACCAGCTATGGTGGGAAGAAGTGGAAAGGTCAGGCCAAGATAACCGTGTATATTTATTACCTTTACCACGCAAATCCTGTTTTTACCGTGTCTATTTATTACCTTTAGCAACGCAAATTTTGTTTATCAATTATTTCTTATGTGATGGTAGTAATTAAATAAGTTCTGGCTAAAATATAACCAATTAACACTTCTGTCTCAATGGTTCTTCTTAATCTTGTAGTGTGTTCCTTTCTTTTGACTGACCCAGGTTCAAGCCTTGTTTGCTACAATTTATAATTTTTGATTGTCTAATAGTGGATGACAGTCATTTATAAACTGGCTAGATTTTATATTCTTCAATAAATTGGAACAAAAACAAAACTGTATGAACTAACAAGAACAGAACCGTATGAAGGTTCAAGCCTTGTTTGCTACAATTTATAACTTTTGATTGTCTAATAGTGGATGACAGGATTTATAAACTGGCTAGATTTTAATTCTTCAATAAATTGGAACAAGAACAAAACCGTATGAACTAACAAGAACAGAACCGTATGAACTATAATTCCTCAGGAAGAACAGGAAGAATAGAATCGGATGAACTAGAGTTCTTCAGGATCAAGAGTAATTATTCAGTAATAGAACAGGATGAACTACAGTTCTTCAGGATGAACTACAGTTCTTCAGGATGAACCGGATAAACTAGAGTTCTTCAGGATGAACTATATATACTATAGTTGTTATTTCTGTTCGTAGTCTATTGGATATTCCCATGTATTTAAACCCATTATCTAGTGAATTAAAATCATTCTGGTTGAATACAATTCTCTATACACTAATATTTAGTCACACAACCTAATATATATATATATGTAGAAGACTATAACCTTAGGGAGAAGATTTCATCCGGATTGAGAGAAGATGAACAGAAACGGATGAAAATACATTATATTAAATTAAAAATCAATTCATTACATAAAAGGGAAAAGAAGCGGCTGAAGACAAATCCCTCTTTGCTTTCTCACATTGTTGCTTTAACAAACACAATTACATACACATAATCCAAAGGGTGTATGATTCCATTAATACATTGATCTATAAAATTACAACTTTAAAACTACTAACTTAAAGGGATAAGAAGCGGCTGAAGACAAATCCCTCTTTGCTTCTCACATGGTGCTCTAGAGAGATTGCCTGAGAATCATCATATAACGGCTACGTACTTGCTGCTTTCTCACATGGTGAAGCAGTGGCTGGAAGAAATCAGGTTCATGGGGCCAGAAGCGAGAGAAGCACCCAGGAGTTATGAAGCCGAAACCCTTGGTGTCGTTGAACCACTTCACGGTTCCTGATTTCCTACCGCCTTCGTCCGCCATTTTCGTTTTCAGATTGTCTGGGGCTGAGGGAACTGAAAATGGTGAACAAGCATCTCTTTTGCTACATCGTTCCCCTTCCACAATCCAACATCGTTATCCGGGCCATTTGAGTGATTGGTACCACCCAATGTTGCAACTAAAGTTAGATCTATTATTAATAACAATAATAAATCATAATTTATCAAGCACATTATAAATTAATCAAGGAATGAGTAAAAGAAAGAAAGGAGGGTAGTGAGATCAACTACCTTGTTCAAGTTTAGGGTTGCAACAAACAGGGCATGCAAACCTCATATGGGCCCTTACTGCTGATTGTTATAAAATTACACAATAACTTAAAATCTGCTCGCAGTAAAGCATTTGTATGAACCATTAGAGACTCCTCGTCTCCATGGTTTCCACAATAACTTAAAATCTGCTCGCAGGAGATACAGAGTGCAATCTTTCCCTGCACAAGATAAAATTACCAAATCTGAGACGAAAATTTCAATCGAATTTCAGTGGTGAAGATGATAACTTACCGTTTTCCACATACGGATGATGCCAATTCCACATTTTTTGCCGTCGATGATGGACGAAAAACAGAGAGAGAAAGACTGGGAGAAAAGGGTCATGGTGGATATGATGATGAAAACTGATACAGAGATAGTATATATCGATACTCGAGGGGCGTGGTAGATGGAGATTTGAAAGATAAAGTAAATGATGATGAAAACTGATACAGAGATTGTATATATCGATACAAGCGCCGTCGACTGTTTTTCTTCTTTTAGCCACCTAAAATTAATATACCGTGACCATTTGTCATAATTTGTCACGCAACCAATGTTTAATATGAGTGGCCATATCACAAGATAATAAAAAATGATAAACATATATATAAACACAAATCTTATCTTTTTCGCCACGCGATTAATATTTTACCGTGACCATAAAATAGATTTTTGTCACTCACAACCTACCATTTAGTCACGGTTAATATATGTGGCCATAGGTAATAGATGTTTGTCACTCACAACGTACCGTGACCATTAGTCATCTAATATTTAGTCACACAACCTAATAACAGTGGCCATATGTACTAGCTTTTAGCCACATAACTAAGTAAAAAGCGTGGCCATTGCTCACATTTAGCCACACATAATATATACTTAATAGTTTTGTTTTCTTTTAATTTACTAAGTAATAAAATCTACTCTTTCGTCACACAACATTATTTAAGCGTGGCCATACATTCCCTTTTGGTCACACGAATAAAAAATCATAAAAATTCCGTCGCCGTTTGGTGCATTTCGCCACTCTTTTTTAAGTGTGACAAATAAGTGCCACATGTTTTTGTAAAACAGTGGCTAAAGCCACTGTAACTGATTGTTGTTGTCACATAAACAACAAAATACGTGGCTAAAAGGGTCCAAAGGCTATATATTTGGCCACGGGTACAAAATATGTGTGGCTAAAACGAGAATTTCTTACCTTTGGCCACGCTTTTTTCAAAACAGTGGCTATGCGTTATCAAAAAAACCGTGGCCAAAGCCACTTTTTGACGTAGTGTATTATGCAAGTTTTCCCCTTTACATGAACAAGTAGCTAGTCAATAGTCACCTCTATATATTTGGTTAGAAATGTAATTAGAGTACATAAAACAAACAAATTAAATCAAGAAATGTTTGGCAAATAATTATGATGCACCCAAATGGTAGAAAATGCTAAAGCTAAGGTCACACATGGCCATATCACCTTGTCCATAACCAAATCTGAAATGCTCCATTTTTCTTTATATCCATCCTCATTGTTTTTTTCATCTCCATCACCGTTACCGTCACCGTCACCGTCACCGTCCCAATTACGATAACCGTCAGAGGTTGCTTGAGTTCCAAGATACTTGCAACATATTAGCAAAAGACAAATCAGGTTTACAAAGGGGCTTGCGGTCTTCAAATGTCTTGAACCCATGAAACTTTTGAACTTTTGAGATCCTAGCATCTTGATAGGTTGTGTTTCATGTGTTGTTTTTCCGGGGTTCAATTGGATCGTAACCGTTTGTGATGGCACGATTTGGTGAAAGAATGTGTTGGATACTTGTCGTGTTGATACCAACAATCCATGACTCACTTCGGTTTTTTGGTACATTTCGAAGGTTGGAGTGGTCGAGAAATCGTCCAAGTCACTTTCGACGTCTAGGAAGTTGTTGCTAAGGTTGTTTGTATCGTCATCGAGGAACTCGAGTGCCAAGTGGACTTCCGTGTTGTTCAGAGTGTTCTCTCCTAAAACTGTATTGTGTTACTTTTGTTAGCATATCGTCAACAGTCAGAAGTTAAATGTTACAACTTTTGAATCACAATTATGATTAATTTTTTAATACATTTTATGTTTCTGTTTTAACTTATAAAATTTTTAAAATATAACTGTTATAAAAGTTCAAAGAGATGATAGTGAAATGCTTTAACTTTATCTGCATTTTAGTTTAAATTTTACATGAATCTAACAATATATATAAACTTTACATGAATCTAACCGGGTACAAGTCCTTAAAATAAGAAGAAAGAACTCCTTAAAGCTACTATTATTTTAATATATTTTGGTTTCGTCTAATATATAATTTTTTTAAATATGATAGTTCTAAGTAATCCCAAATACATCAACATGACATGCTCATTTTTATTTAGGTTACATTTTGATATAAATTTATTTAAAGCCTAACTCAAGTGAAATATAATATATTTTTAATCTAGCTTTTTCATAACATATACTTTTTCAAATTCTAAATACACCATCTGGATACTGGTTTTATTTATTACCCATGGGTGATAGTTAATTTGTATATTTTGTGGTTGTTAGTTACATATGGAAATGAAAATATACGTCGTGCTTCTTTGGAGAGTAACTAAGGCTTAATCAATTGTACCTTGAATCTCTTGTTGTTCCCTTCCAAAACATGATATATCTTCCACCGGAACACTCTTGTAATCATTCAAGTAGGCCTATACAAGGTATATGAACAAAGCATAAGAAAATTTAGTGCCCCATTTAACAGAATTTTAATCACACACCACCTTGGATGATCGTCATCATCATAAAAACCTTAGATCATTGTCCGACTGGTCAAACTTTGACTTTTTAACATTTTAACCAATTCAATTTTTGAGTTGGTCAAACATTTATTAAAGTCAAAGTTTGACCGGAACACGACAATCCTAGGTGGTAGGATTTTAATCCCACACCACCTTAGGATGATCGTCATCATCATAAAAACCCTGGACCATTGTTCGGCTGGTCAAACTTTGACTTTTTAACATTTTGACCAAGTCAAAGTTTGACTAGCACACGACAATCCAAGGTGGTGTGAATCAGCAATTCAAAAGAAGGTGTTCAAAAGAAGGTGTTGCAGGTGTGTATAGCAACACTCTTTAACAATGTAAACAAGTGCTTGCATACCATCTCAAGATCCTTGTTCGACATCCCGACCCATCTCAAGTTCTCCGATCGATCAGTTATCATATGTCCATCGACAACATCAATCTCAACAGACGTTGAAATTTGTTCATCTCCCATGAATCTAAACGATCCACCGCCACCTTGCATTTCATTGCCATTGTTGTTTGGCATAAAGGCAAACAACTCATTATCAATTGCAGCATAACTACTACTCCCACCACCCCATGCATCTTGATTCATAAGATCCTGGCAACCAATTGAAAGGGTTTCATGCAACATATCCTTCTGGTTAGAGCCAATTGGTGGTCCGTTGCTCGATTGTGGTATGTTCTTCACGTCGATATAGTTGGTCATTCCGTCGTGATGATGAAAATCTTGTACTTGTAATGGAGGTAGAGATAATCTATGCTGCAATCTTGCACATTCCATAGCTATATCAACCTGTAAAGAATAAAACCAGTTATTTGTATAAGTTGTGATTGTATTGATTGTATACTTTTAACTATTGGGTTACATCAAAACGGTAGATATTACAAGATTTACTCACCGTATGTACTTTTTATAATTATTATTATGTTTTTTTTTTTGTGGATGGTTCAAATCCGAAAAATAATATGGTTTGTAGGCATCAAGCGACTAGCTAGCTAGGGGTATTTTGGAAAACATTAGGTTTTTATAACATCCATATGCTTTTTTATTTATTTATTTTCTTTTTAGAGCACCCATAGGTAAGGTGACAAGAACATCTGCTTGTGCAAGTAAGGAATGCTAATCTCTTTTTTTTTTATGTATATTTTATACTTTAATAGATATTTTGATACTTTCTATTATAACTTACATTAATTTAACCTTCTTTAAAAATCAAAACACATAGTTTTTCTTAATATTCCTACATAAATTTTGTTAATACCGCGCGAGTCCGTATTATAATTAAATATATTTTTTCTTTTAAGAATACCTTTCATTGAACACACTTGAATTGGTAATAGCAAAAATTGTATGGCCTTAAAGGGGGACAATATAGTTAAGATATATCTCACGCTATAGGTTAAAAGTTCAAATCTTATAAAGTATAGAAATTGCTAGGTTAAAAGTTCAAATCTTATAAAGTATAGAAATTGCTAGCATAACACAAATACACAAAAACTATTCATGTTGTCCATAAAATTTAACCAAGCAAAACTATGCATTTGGATTTTAAAAAAGATAAATTAGTATTAAAGCTTATAAAAGAAAAATCAAAATATATACAAAATTAGTTTTAAAAAATATATAATAAAAAATATAAATTGAGCATTGTTGCATCCGAGCCACATCCGCTCGTCCATCGAGCAGATCTTTTAGCTGCCTCACTCACATCTGCTCGTTTAATTAGCGGATGTCCTAGAAACCAAACAGTCTCAAAATCTTCCTAGAACCCATGTTTTTTTTGCTACCCATCTAGATAAAAAGAAAATTCTATATACCCTTACTAATTTTATACATTACATTTTAGGCTTGGGTTCATGAAATTGTTAGCACATTACATTGTTATCAAAATTCTAAATTTACTTTGGTGGATGTTTGTACCTTTGATGGAGGATAAGGAAGATTGCCACAGTTGGAAAAGGATGAATTGGTGAAGGTGAATGCATCTTCGGATAAGTATCGATTCCAATTGAAGTCATTTGTATCACTTAGATTATGTGATCCATAAAGGATGCTTGAGGAACTTGAAGCCATTTGTGGTGTTTGATAATTGATCAAGGTCTCCATCTCTTCACCTCCTCTCCCCCCTTCAGAATAATGATCACTAGACGCGCTTGCATATTGTGCTTCGATTGTGGTCGTCTTTGGAATGTTTAAGCTTTTCTTAAACACGCGACATAAGGAATAACTATCCTGCATCTTTTAGGTTTAAAAGATTGAATGTGTTATACGTTACACGCGATTAAAACCCTATTATAATAAAAAAGAAGGTATGAGTAATACCTGTAAACCGGATGCGGTTTCACACTCTCTTTCATCAAGACGATACTCATGCATGACCCAATCCGAACGAGAACCATGGGGCGCCCTCCCTCGATAATAAACTAGGGTTTTCTTCATTCCCATGGCTCGTGATTGTGAATTCACTTTTCGGTCCTTCCCTGTTGCCTTCCAATACCCGCCTTTTGTGGCTCGGTTTGTCCTTGATCCGTTGGGGTATTTTCGATCTCTTGGGCTAAAGAAGTACCATTCCAAGTCTTTGCTTGGCAATAATGATTTCCCTAACAAAATTTTAAAACCTCAATCACAAAACTTTACAATTACAATATTGAGTATGTTGATTTTAATGACAAAAAATTGTTCTTATTGAACACATAACTAGTTATCAGAAATGCACAAATAACATGAGGAAAAGAAATAATATAGAAAGGAAAAAAAGTGATCACATTGGTCAATTAAGTTCTTCTGTCTTTTCTTTTTTTCTTTTTGACTTCAATCTTTTGTGATCAGATGGGCATTTTTTGTGTTCTAATAAGAACCTTAAAGAGGTTGGACCACCCTTAATCCCCTTTAAGCATCTAGTCTTATTTTCTTATCAACATATACTTCTTAATACACAAATACTAGGATTTGGGACCAAAATCATACTTGTCATAAAATCCAATGTAAAAAAAAGCCGCAACGACTTGTCGCAAAAAAACGGCCACAAAGGGGTCATAGAAACGAGCCCATCTCATGATTTGCGACCGAAAAAATCACACTAACTACATTGGGAGGTTTTTTGTGACCCCAATTTCGGTCACAAACGTGTTTTATGACTGGATTTGTGATCGATATTTCAGTAACAGACATGCAGTTTTCTGGATGATCAAGTTTGAGAAGCATTCTAAAATTCTCAATTTGTTTGTTTGACAAATTTTCTTTTTCTAAAAATAATCTTAATTCAAACTAACCACCTTTCAAATGTATATATATAGAGCTAAAAAAATCCTGGATAAATTAGACAGCAAAAGAAAATTTCCTCATAGTTATAAGAAAAACATGATTTATATATATCAGTTAATTACTATTTATTAAAGATTAAATTTACAAGCTAGGTCATGAAGATATAAAAGATAAGTGTACGTAATTAAACAAACAAACAAACATACCTGGTAAATCCCATGGCTCGCACTTATAAAGATCAACCTCAGGGATAACTTCGAGCTCGATTTCATGTCCGTTAATTTTCTTTTTGAGATAATATGCGACGAGTTCTTCGTCTGTGGGATGAAAACGGAATCCAGGAGGCAATGAAACTGGTGCCATTGATATAAATCTATATGTTTGTGTGGGAGTAATTTCAGTTATAAACCTATATAAACCGAAAACACAGAGAGAAATGAAAGAGATGGAGGGAATGATTGGTGGGTTTTTGATATGAGAACAAAAAGAGATGTAGTTATAAGACAAAGCAACTAGGGTTGGGTAGGCGCATCACTTTATCTTTAAATAATATTTTTTTCATAACCACGATGCTTTTTCTTTTCTTTTTGTTGGTCTTTCTTATCAAGGCTCTTGTTATTAATAATAATAATAATAATATTACTATTATTATTATTATTATTATTATAACTAGATTTGCAACACACGTGTTGACGTGAGGATAACACGGCTAAAAAATAGTTGTTTTGCTTTAACATTATGTAAAAAATAAAAAAAAAACTGCGTAACGAACCAAACGTTGAAAATATTGAGCCTACAACATAAAAGCTACGTTACACAACAAATCCCGTGCTAAATTGGTTGATATTGAAAATAAAAAAAATAAAAAATCGATGTTCAAACGACTGTACATATTACACTATCAACTCAACACCAACTTATTTGCTAAACTCACATCACTATACATATTAGACAATCGATCAGTACTAATGTATTAAATTTGTTACAGGTAGATAAAAAATTCTAAAATGTATATAATATATAGAATCATGTCACGTAACATCCACCAACACCACCATATAACTAAAACCTATATTGAATCACGAAGCTACTATTCCAATGAACTTGAATTTGGTTAGCCTACTACTCGCAAAGGTACAAACCCTAATCTCCAAATATGGTTTGCTTATTTGTATGTATTTGGTTTCGCGTCTGCACTCACGATCCAAAGTTTGATTTGGATCGGTCGACCACATTACTGAAAAGTTTCAAATGTAGTGTACGAAACCTAGCATGCTCTTCCTTATAAACCACTTCAATTAAGTTTCATCCTTCCCACAATGTGATACAAGTTTCACTCTTTTCTCCATCAATTTTCATAGATCTTAACAACTCAGAACACTCGACTTTGAGTATCGATATCTCAGTAATCTTAACTTCATTTTAGATGAGGTTTCATTCACTGCGAATCCCTCACATGAAAAAACACAAATCCATAATTACATATAGTAATTTTACATCTATTTACTCCAATATTTCAATCACCTTTAAAAATATAGGTTTTTATTTATTTATGTTCACTTTAGCACCTCATATGATTTAAAAAAGAAAGAAAAAAAAGCACCTCATATGATTGGAAGTTGAGCCAAACTGACACATTCCTATCTTTATGTTCCACTGGATCCCCTTCCATCCTGCTTTAACGATAAACCGTTTTTTAGACGTTGGACCCTCCCCTAGGTTTGGCGGCGTCTCAGAACCTTCTTCTTCACTGTTTGAGAACCTTCTCTAATTTCCATACGTCCCATTTTACTCACCAAACAGGCATAAATTTGAGCTACATAAATACAAATGTTTATATCCTTCTATGTTTTCTTTTTTCAATTAGAAAACACGTTACATACATAATATTAATAAAGGTTATGTTACTAGCAGTGGAGGTTCTGAACATGTGCGAGAGGTGCGATGGAACAGAGCCCAACATTTTTGGGTGCCCATATTTTTAAAAAAATATATTTATATTATAAACTATGAATACTTGATCAATCAATTTGCTAGAAAAATGCTAAGAGATTTACAAAATTTGTCGGTAATTGCTTAGAATGTCATTTTAATTAAAACCATAATTTTCTTATTTTATCTTTATAACTTATTTTTTGTTTTATTTAAGAACCTCTTCCATTACAATTTTAGTTTCGAATAAGACCCATTTTTTTAGCTCGAACAGGGCCTCTAAATTCTCAGGAACGGCTCTGGTTACTAGTTTCTTACATTCTATAATTATCATAATAATGACATCTACATAATATTTTATTCAAGATTATACAAGGGCATTTGTAAGAATCTAATGCATACATGACCTTATAGGTTAGTAGTATGATATTTTCATCATATTGGTCTCTTATAAAAGTGATGAGTGTTTAAATCTTTTAAATATAAGATTTATAGAAAAAAATTCCGTATGCAAAAGAATTTTTTATTTGTTATATAGTATTAAATACCCGTCATGTTATATGACTTATTGACCCTCGAGTGAGTTCAATTTATCTTACATTTTAATAAGTGACACAATAAAAATCATAATGTGTCTGGAACAGCCTAGTAAATCATGTCAAAATATTGTTGGATCGGATATATCTAAGAACTCACGGTTTTATTTTCATCAGACGAGTTGTTCGTTTAAGAAAATACGTTTTAATAGAGAAGATATACACCTCTTTATAAGAAATACTATGTTTTGTACATGGACCGATATGAGACTTACAATGAGCGTTTTATGATCTAGTTTCAATTATTGAAACTTATCATCATGTTGATTATATGGTTTATTTCAGAAAGTTGAAACCAATATATAGTTTGAGATGTTGCAAAGCTAGCATACCAGACGAATTTATTTTTTAACCAACTTAACCTCCAAGAAAAACAAAACAAAGATTAATATATTATGAATGTAAAAAGGGTGACGGAGACAGGGTGGGTCCAGCTTTTGCCACGTGAAGTAAAAAGGGAATCTGACGTGTGAATGCAAGTGGGACCCATGTGGATGTGGGTGGGCTTCTTTTCCTTTTCGACAATCCAATCTTTTTGTGCTTTTCCCCTTTTATAAGTTTTAAGCTTCCTTCACCAATTTTTGTATTCTCAAATATTCTTTCTCCATCAATACGTATTTACATAAAAATATTACCTACTCTAAAATAATTAATTACAATTCACAAAGTTGTGTAAACGCAGTCGCGAAAAAAAAAACTGAGATATTATTATTATTATCTATATCTATATCTATATATATAATAAAAGAAAAGTTTTTGGCACCACAATTTGCCATGTGGCACCACCATATTCATCCTCAACAACTTTTCCCGCCAATAGACATTCACACTCTTAATTATGAAAGTGATTCATATTTCTGTTTAAAAAAATCATGGATATATATATATATCCAGCTTTTTATTTATTGTCTTATAAATTATTTAATAACCAATTATTTAATTACTAAAGATATAAAAATACATAATTATCATAGATTATAATTGTATCTATAGTTTTTTTTAAAATTCAAGTGATTCGTATTTCTATTAAAAAAAATTATGGATATATATATCCAACTTTTTATTTATTGCCTTCTAAATTATTTAATAACCAATTATTTAGTTACCAAAGATATAAAACCACCATATTCATCCTCAACAATTTTTCCGCCAATAGACATTCACACTCTTAATTATGGAAGTGATTCATATTTCTGTTTAAAAAAATTATGGATATATATATATATCCAGCTTTTTATTTATTGTCTTATAAATTATTTAATAACCAATTATTTAATTACCAAGGATATAAAAATACATAATTATCATAGATTATAATTGTATTTATAGTTTTTTTTTAAATTCAAGTGATTCGTATTTCTATTAAAAAAATGATGGATATATATATCCAACTTTTTATTTATTGCCTTCTAAATTATTTAATAACCAATTATTTAGTTACCAAAGATATAAAAATACATAATTGTCAGAGATTATGATTGTATTTATAGTTTTTTTTAAAAGTCACCCGTGTAACACACGGGGATAAAAAACTAGTTTATCTATATACAAATTAAAACAATGTACATATTTATTGTATAATGGTCTATAGGGAAAACACATTATTATAATTAATTTCTATATTTGTAATAATAAATTATTTCCTGTAAAAAAAGTTCTATAGTGTAATAATCAACTTATTTTAACAAAAAATTAATTGTTTCTTCTAATAATTAATTTTTTAATTTAGTATAATCAATTAAATTATAATTATATAAATAAAAAAAAAACATAATTTCAGTTAATTGAATTATAGATAAAATTATTAAATATTTATAACCGAGTCGTGATAACTTCATAAATTTTTCTTTACATAATCCCACTTTATTTTTAAGAATATAATTTCTTTTACATCGTTTTTTATAACGCTACATTGGTTTTACATCGGTTTTTTTTGTTACATACAGGGCATTTCTCATCAACGGGAAATAGAGTGATCATGAGGCGGTATTTGAGGACATCCCGATACTCAACCGGTGACATGTGCTGCCTAACCCGTCAATGGGGAGGGCGAGGAGGAAATCCTGGGCATGTGGCTGACGAAGGCATTCCCATACGGCTTTCTACCTGGCTGTCATCTTAAAGGTGACTTCCATTTCTTGCATAGTTTTACTAAAGAGGGCAATCGCCAAAACATGTTGGGTTTTGGTGGACGGTATCCTTATTAGTGAAACCGTTCAGATCAAATCCCAGAATTATATCACGGAGACCAGCCAGAGCACGCACATATTCCTAATGTACTTTTAGCTTTAAATTTTTTTAATAATAACACGAATTTTAGTTATTTTTGTTTAGTCAATAATTGTATTTGAAAACTTAACAATATAATAAGAACAATACGAACATGTTCAATCCAAACAGATTTCAACCCGACCCAAATCAGTTTGTATAGTTTGGTGTATCATAGGTTAAACAGGTTTATAACCCGAACCTTGTTTGTGGTAAAAATGGTTTAGACCAAGTTTGACCAAATCGGTTGGGTTTATAAACAGGTATGCTTTGGTTTTTAAACTGGTTTGCCCAACTTTAATTTAAACTTACAACCTTTTGGTTAAGGAACCAATAATTTACCATCAAACTATCACCATAAAAACTAGTCTTTGTCTACCTTCGCTCCAATCTCTCTCCCTCCCCCCCCCCTCTATAATTGTATTTGAAAACTTAACAATATAATAAGAACAATACGAACATGTTCAATCCAAATTGGTTTCAACTCGACCCAAATCAGTTTGTATAGTTTGGTGTATCATAGGTTAAACAGGTTTATAACCCGAACCTTGTTTGTGGTCAAAATGGTTTAGAACAAGTTTGACCAAATCGGTTGGGTTTATAAACATGTATGCTTTGGATTTTTAAACTGGTTTGCCCAACTTTATTTTAAACTTACAACCTTTGGTTAAGGAACCAATATTTTACCATCAAACTATCACCATAAAACTAGTCTTTGTCTACCTTCGCTCCAATCTCTCTCTCTCTCTCTCTCTCTCTCTCCACAACCTGTAACATCCGTGTCCGACCCAATTACAAAACCCGACCCAAATTTGAACTTGTCACGCAAATCGAGTCTTGATTTAACAATTACCGGAAGAATTTGTCCAAATTATACATTTAAATCATGTTTGGCTAATTCCATAATCATTTTCGAAAACAAAATAATAAATTTACAAGGTTTTAGGTTAGACGATTTGATTAAAACGAAAATAGAGCAATTTTCAGCTTTTACGCGATTTTGATATTCGATTAATCGTTTACCGGGAATCTCGGGATTTTTAAAAATCATATTTTAATGTTCCTAAAGGTTCTATAAGGTTGCTCGTAAAATATTAGAGGCTAACAAGTTAAAACGAGAACGAACGGTTAAAAAGAAAATAAATATATATAAAATACGTATTTTTATACCTCGTTATGCGTAACCCGAGACTTAGAAAATCATGAGAAATTATTCTAAATAAGTTTTGGGCGTAAAATATTAAGTTTCTCAAAGTTTAGGGGTCAAAATCACATAAAACCAAACTTCAGGGACTAAACTGTAAATAAAAAGTTCAGGGGCCAAAATTGCCAAACCCCCAAACATGCTCACGGGTCGCGATGCCTGACCCCCTATCTCTCGCGACCCTCCGCCCAATTTGCACCAGATTCGATGTTTTTTTTGCCACGTTTCCAACTTGTTCTCCACGATTGAACCTTTATACGTGTTGATATGATCAAATTATCACCATGTATGCGTGTCTTAACCTCCTGCAACCTCATCTAGTATATATAGCAGCTCGATCCATCCACAATCCTCACCAATTTCGCAAAATACAACCCCAAAAACCCTTAAACTCGTCCGAAACTTGCTCATCCAAATTCGATCTGCTCTTTTGAAGTTTGAAGTTGAATTTCTGTAGTTAAGCTACCCTATGATCTAAATAACCTATCTCAGTTTTTGCAAATTCATTCTCTATGTATGTTTTCTAAAACTATGCTAGAAGTATGGTTCTTGAGCTTGTTTTGCCAAAATCGGGTGATCGGGTTGGAATTAGGGTCTGAATTTTTGTAGGTAATCCTAAAATATTTTTTTTAAGAAAGTCCTAAGTTAATTTCAAGTTTTGGAAAGGTTTGGTATTTTATTTAAATAACGGTCAGAATTAGGGTTTTCATGTCGTTATTCTGCCCAAATCGAGTAAAAGATATTGAATTAAGGTTTACTATTTTGGAAAATATTATAATATATCATAATGAATAAAACCCTAAGTTTTTACAATTTTATAAAATGTCTCGTATTTATTTAATAAATACGTCAAAATTAGGGTTTTCACAATGTTGCTTTGCTAAAATCAATTAAACCAATTTATTTTAGGGCTAATCTTTTAAGAAATATTACAAAGTAATATTTTAAGCAAAATATCTAATTTTATTTAATTTTATAAAAGATTTTACTATTTATTTGATAATTATTTCAAAATTTGGGTTTTGAATATGATTATTAAATATCAAGACAAACCGGAAGGTATTGAAACTTGATTTTTGGTCTTATAACATATTTATATATATAATAAGTATATATGAGTTCAAAAGTGATATATGGATTAATTACTAAATAAAATACCGAAACCCTAATTTTCTAAAAAGGGTAAAATGGTCTTTTTATCACACAACACACCTAAACTCCTTAAATTCCTCATAACTATAGTCATCATGCGTTCCTATATTCATTTAGCATGTTCGTTTCATTAGGATAATCTCCAGCTTGTTATCTCTCGCAATTTGTTCCATTTCTCGTTTCTAATTAGCTCGTCAGGTGAGTAATTCTAAACCCCCTTTTTAAATAATGGTATGTGATGCAATATTCAATTCTTATTATCATTAGTAGGGTGATTCCTCTAACTGGTAATATGAATTGTGAGTAATCTCTGCCTCTTTTCTCATTTTTCACTTCGGGGTGTAACATGTATCTTATATCGAAAAGCTTTCCAATGGTTCTCAATTGCAAATGCGTCTGTGCTCTGTGAATGAATTATGTGTTATATAATGTGTGGTAGGAATTGCCGATAGGTGGATTTCAAGGGATTTCAACAGGTTTTCAATAGATATTCTATTTACCAATTATACAGATATGTTATGTTTCACATTATTCTGACATATGACACTTCGCATGTTTTGAATAAATGATATATTTATACTTAAACCAGGATTGCTCACCAACTACTTTTGTAGTTGACACTTGATTTTATACATGTTGCAGGAATCGATACTTGAGCTATGATTGTGATCACACTAGGATTACTGGACCTAGATTAAAGACTCTAAAGAATTTAAATCAGTTTGATATGTATCACTGTATGTTTAATATTCTTGTACAATATCTTAATTTGATTAATGAAAAAGGGCATGTTTAAGTATTACAACTTAATTTAGTTGTCATGTGCATCTGGACAATCATTGCGCCCCGACATA
>JBCNJP010008777.1:0-12937 GCA_039602395.1 Deinandra increscens subsp. villosa
AAAATGCAGAATTATATCCAACATGTTTAATTTCTTAAAAAAACCTTAACATTCATTAGATACACTAAACCAAGCAGATGTATAAGTTCGGTTGAGATTTTTATATAGTTTTAAAATCACTTCAATTCTGGATGACTTTTAGGTGCTCTTCATCTTAGTTAATTTATCGGACACTTACACAATTAGGCTTTAGGTTTTAGGCTTTTGGCTTTGGGCTCTAGGCTTTAGACTTTAGGCTTTAGGTTTCAGGCTTTAGATTTTAAGCTTCTAGGGTTATGAATTTGGGCTCGGCTATATAGACTTTAGGCTATTGGCTTTAGGCTTTCCGCTTAAGGCCATAGGCATTATGCTTTAGGCCATCGGCTAAGGCTTTATAGGCCTCAGGCGTTCAGCTTTGTCAGTCTTTGGCTTTATGGGCCTTTAGCTTTATAGCTCTATATTCTTTAAGGCGTGGGCATATGCTTTAGGCCTTAGGCTACAGGCTTTAGACCATAGGCTTTCCGCTTGAGGCCATAGGCTTTATGCTTTAGGACCATCGGCTAAGGCTTTATAGGCCTTAGGCGTTCTGCTTTATAGGTCTTTGGCTCTATGGCCTTTGGCTTTATGAGCAGTCCTATTAGGCTTACGCTTTACTGATATTGGGTTCTTACGAAGGTTTTCAACTCTATGTTAAGAATCTTAGAACTAGCAACAAAGAATTTCTTTTCACGGAGACCTTAATAACACGAGCTCTAACTCCAAATCTTATGGTTTCTATTCATGGACTATGAAGACGACTACTCGTTATTGATTAATCTTTGATTGATCTATCATACTATGTAGTTCTTATCTTATTGTTATTATTAATATCATACTATGTAGTTTCTACTCATATACATGAACTATGAAGATGGCCACCTCTTATTGACTTTATTTTTGACTGTTCTATCCTTAATACGTTTGGATTTATATATACTCTCGTGCCTTAGAAGGTTATTTTTGTTCTTATGTCTAAAAAACCAATACCCGCACACAATATAGAATTTTAGATTCATCTAAAAAAAAATACTTCAATTAAATTATTATTTACAAAAATAGGTAATCAAACATACGCAAAGCAAACTATAAAGGATGAATATGAGGGAGTAAAAAACAGTTCGTATAATGGGGTCTACGTATGTTCGAAAAATATCACTTCGTATGTGTCATATTTCTTTATATCACCATCAAACTATAGGTAAAAATGAATATTCATGCAAAACTTAAATACGTAAAATCTTACTTATCATCAAGCATACAACAAGAAAAATGGGTTACGGAGAAAATTCTATCAGGAATACATGCTAACCAAGATGCAGAATTATATCCAACATGTTTTATTTCTTAAAAAAACTTAACATTCATTAGATACACTAAACCAAGCAGATGTATAAGTTCGGTTGAGATTTTTATATAGTTTTAAAATCACTTCAATTCTGGATGACTTTTAGGTGCTCTTCATCTTAGTTAATTTATCGGACACTTACACAATTAGGCTTTAGGTTTTAGGCTTTTGGCTTTGGGCTCTAGGCTTTAGACTTTTAGGCTTTAGGTTTCAGGCTTTAGATTTTAAGCTTCTAGGGTTATGAATTTGGGCTCGGCTATATTGACTTTAGGCTATTGGCTTTAGGCTTTAGACTTTAGGCTTTCCGCTTAAGGCCATAGGCATTATGCTTTAGTCCATCGGCTAAGGCTTTATAGGCCTCATGCGTTTAGCTTTGTCAGTCTTTGGCTTTATGGGCCTTTAGCTTTATAGGTCTATATTCTTTAAGGCGTGGGCATATGATTTAGGACTTAGGCTACAGGCTTTAGACCATCGGTTTTCCGCTTGAGTCATAGTCTTTATAGGCCTTAGGCGTTCTGCTTTATAGGCCTTTGGCTCTATGGCCTTTGGCTTTATGAGCACTCCTATTAGGCTTAGGCTTTACTGATATTGGGTTCTTACGAAGGTTTTCAACTCTATGTTAAGAATCCTAGAACTAGCAACAAAGAATTTCTTTTTACGGAGACCTTAATAACACGAGCTCTAACTCCAAATCTTATGGTTTATATTCATGGACTATGAAGACGACTACTCGTTATTGATTAATCTTTAATTGATCTATCATACTATGTAGTTCTTATCTTATTGTTATTATTAATATCATACTACGTAGTTTCTACTCATATACATTCACTATGAAGATGGCTACCTCTTATTGACTTTATCTTTGACTGTTCTATCCGTAATACGTTTGGATTTATATATACTCTCGTGCCTTAGAAGATTATTTTTGTTCTTATGTCTAAAAAACCAATACCCGCACACAATATAGAATTTTAGATTCATCTAAAAAAAAAATACTTCAATTAAATTATTATTTACAACAATAGGTAATCAAACATACGCAAAGCAAACTATAAAGGATGAATATGATGGAGTAAAAAACAGTTCGTATAATGGGGTCTACGTATGTTCGAAAAATATCACTTCGTATGTGTCATATTTCTTTATATCACCATCAAACTATAGGTAAAAATGAATATTCATGCAAAACTTAAATACGTAAAACCTTACTTGTCATCAAGCATACAACAAGAAAAATGGGTTGCGGAGACAATTCTATCAGGAATACATGCTAACCAAAATGCAGAATTATATCCAACATGTTTAATTTCTTAAAAAAACTTAACATTCATTAGATACACTAAACCAAGCAGATGTATAAGTTCGGTTGAGATTTTTATATAGTTTTAAAATCACTTCAATTCTGGATGACTTTTAGGTGCTCTTCATCTTAGTTAATTTATCGGACACTTACACAATTAGGCTTTAGGTTTTAGGCTTTTGGCTTTGGGCTCTAGGCTTTAGACTTTAGGCTTTAGGTTTCAGGCTTTAGATTTTAAGCTTCTAGGGTTATGAATTTGGGCTCGGCTATATAGACTTTAGGCTATTGGCTTTAGGCTTTAGACTTTAGGCTTTCCGCTTAAGGCCATAGGCATTATGCTTTAGGCCATCGGCTAAGGCTTTATAGGCCTCAGGCGTTCAGCTTTGTCAGTCTTTGGCTTTATGGGCCTTTAGCTTTATAGGTCTATATTCTTTAAGGCGTGGGCATATGCTTTAGGCCTTAGGCTACAGGCTTTAGACCATCGGCTTTCCGCTTGAGGCTCATAGGCCTTAAGCTTTATAGGCCTTAGGCGTTCTGCTTTATAGGTCTTTGGCTCTATGGCCTTTGGCTTTATGAGCACTCCTATTAGGCTTAGGCTTTACTGATATTGGGTTCTTACGAAGGTTTTCAACTCTATGTTAAGAATCCTAGAACTAGCAACAAAGAATTTCTTTTCACGGAGACCTTAATAACACGAGCTCTAACTCCAAATCTTATGGTTTCTATTCATGGACTATGAAGACGACTACTCGTTATTGATTAATCTTTGATTGATCTATCATACTATGTAGTTCTTATCTTATTGTTATTATTAATATCATACTACGTAGTTTCTACTCATATACATGAACTATGAAGATGGCTACCTCTTATTGACTTTATCTTTGACTGTTCTATCCGTAATACGTTTGGATTTATATATACTCTCGTGCCTTAGAAGATTATTTTTGTTCTTATGTCTAAAAAACCAATACCCGCACACAATATAGAATTTTAGATTCATCTCAAAAAAAATACTTCAATTAAATTATTATTTACAACAATAGGTAATCAAACATACGCAAAGCAAACTATAAAGGATGAATATGAGGGAGTAAAAAACAGTTCGTATAATGGGGTCTACGTATGTTCGAAAAATATCACTTCGTATGTGTCATATTTCTTTATATCACCATCAAACTATAGGTAAAAATGAATATTCATGCAAAACTTAAATATGTAAAACCTTACTTGTCATCAAGCATACAACAAGAAAAATGGGTTGCGGAGAAAATTCTATCAGGAATACATGCTAACCAAAATGCAGAATTATATCCAACATGTTTAATTTCTTAAAAAAAACTTAACATTCATTAGATACACTAAACCAAGCAGATGTATAAGTTCGGTTGAGATTTTTATATAGTTTTAAAATCACTTCAATTCTGGATGACTTTTAGGTGCTCTTCATCTTAGTTAATTTATCGGACACTTACACAATTAGGCTTTAGGTTTTAGGCTTTTGGCTTTGGGCTCTAGGCTTTAGACTTTAGGCTTTAGGTTTCAGGCTTTAGATTTTAAGCTTCTAGGGTTATGAATTTGGGCTCGGCTATATAGACTTTAGGCTATTGGCTTTAGGCTTTAGACTTTAGGCTTTCCGCTTAAGGCCATAGGCATTATGCTTTAGGCCATCGGCTAAGGCTTTATAGGCCTCAGGCGTTCAGCTTTGTCAGTCTTTGGCTTTATGGGCCTTTAGCTTTATAGGTCTATATTCTTTAAGGCGTGGGCATATGCTTTAGGCCTTAGGCTACAGGCTTTAGACCATAGGCTTTCCGCTTGAGGCCATAGGCTTTATGCTTTAGGACCATCGGCTAAGGCTTTATAGGCCTTAGGCGTTCTGCTTTATAGGTCTTTGGCTCTATGGCCTTTGGCTTTATGAGCACTCCTATTAGGCTTAGGCTTTACTGATATTGGGTTCTTACGAAGGTTTTCAACTCTATGTTAAGAATCCTAGAACTAGCAACAAAGAATTTCTTTTCACGGAGACCTTAATAACACGAGCTCTAACTCCAAATCTTATGGTTTCTATTCATGGACTATGAAGACGACTACTCGTTATTGATTAATCTTTGATTGATCTATCATACTATGTAGTTCTTATCTTATTGTTATTATTAATATCATACTACGTAGTTTCTACTCATATACATGAACTATGAAGATGGCTACCTCTTATTGACTTTATCTTTGACTGTTCTATCCGTAATACGTTTGGATTTATATATACTCTCGTGCCTTAGAAGATTATTTTTGTTCTTATGTCTAAAAAACCAATACCCGCACACAATATAGAATTTTAGATTCATCTCAAAAAAAATACTTCAATTAAATTATTATTTACAACAATAGGTAATCAAACATACGCAAAGCAAACTATAAAGGATGAATATGAGGGAGTAAAAAACAGTTCGTATAATGGGGTCTACGTATGTTCGAAAAATATCACTTCGTATGTGTCATATTTCTTTATATCACCATCAAACTATAGGTAAAAATGAATATTCATGCAAAACTTAAATATGTAAAACCTTACTTGTCATCAAGCATACAACAAGAAAAATGGGTTGCGGAGAAAATTCTATCAGGAATACATGCTAACCAAAATGCAGAATTATATCCAACATGTTTAATTTCTTAAAAAAACTTAACATTCATTAGATACACTAAACCAAGCAGATGTATAAGTTCGGTTGAGATTTTTATATAGTTTTAAAATCACTTCAATTCTGGATGACTTTTAGGTGCTCTTCATCTTAGTTAATTTATCGGACACTTACACAATTAGGCTTTAGGTTTTAGGCTTTTGGCTTTGGGCTCTAGGCTTTAGACTTTAGGCTTTAGGTTTCAGGCTTTAGATTTTAAGCTTCTAGGGTTATGAATTTGGGCTCGGCTATATAGACTTTAGGCTATTGGCTTTAGGCTTTAGACTTTAGGCTTTCCGCTTAAGGCCATAGGCATTATGCTTTAGGCCATCGGCTAAGGCTTTATAGGCCTCAGGCGTTCAGCTTTGTCAGTCTTTGGCTTTATGGGCCTTTAGCTTTATAGGTCTATATTCTTTAAGGCGTGGGCATATGCTTTAGGCCTTAGGCTACAGGCTTTAGACCATAGGCTTTCCGCTTGAGGCCATAGGCTTTATGCTTTAGGACCATCGGCTAAGGCTTTATAGGCCTTAGGCGTTCTGCTTTATAGGTCTTTGGCTCTATGGCCTTTGGCTTTATGAGCACTCCTATTAGGCTTAGGCTTTACTGATATTGGGTTCTTACGAAGGTTTTCAACTCTATGTTAAGAATCCTAGAACTAGCAACAAAGAATTTCTTTTCACGGAGACCTTAATAACACGAGCTCTAACTCCAAATCTTATGGTTTCTATTCATGGACTATGAAGACGACTACTCGTTATTGATTAATCTTTGATTGATCTATCATACTATGTAGTTCTTATCTTATTGTTATTATTAATATCATACTACGTAGTTTCTACTCATATACATGAACTATGAAGATGGCTACCTCTTATTGACTTTATCTTTGACTGTTCTATCCGTAATACGTTTGGATTTATATATACTCTCGTGCCTTAGAAGATTATTTTTGTTCTTATGTCTAAAAAACCAATACCCGCACACAATATAGAATTTTAGATTCATCTCAAAAAAAATACTTCAATTAAATTATTATTTACAACAATAGGTAATCAAACATACGCAAAGCAAACTATAAAGGATGAATATGAGGGAGTAAAAAACAGTTCGTATAATGGGGTCTACGTATGTTCGAAAAATATCACTTCGTATGTGTCATATTTCTTTATATCACCATCAAACTATAGGTAAAAATGAATATTCATGCAAAACTTAAATATGTAAAACCTTACTTGTCATCAAGCATACAACAAGAAAAATGGGTTGCGGAGAAAATTCTATCAGGAATACATGCTAACCAAAATGCAGAATTATATCCAACATGTTTAATTTCTTAAAAAAACTTAACATTCATTAGATACACTAAACCAAGCAGATGTATAAGTTCGGTTGAGATTTTTATATAGTTTTAAAATCACTTCAATTCTGGATGACTTTTAGGTGCTCTTCATTTTAGTTAATTTATCGGACACTTACACAATTAGGCTTTAGGTTTTAGGCTTTTGGCTTTGGGCTCTAGGCTTTAGACTTTAGGCTTTAGGTTTCAGGCTTTAGATTTTAAGCTTCTAGGGTTATGAATTTGGGCTCGGCTATATAGACTTTAGGCTATTGGCTTTAGGCTTTAGACTTTAGGCTTTCCGCTTAAGGCCATAGGCATTATGCTTTAGGCCATCGGCTAAGGCTTTATAGGCCTCAGGCGTTCAGCTTTGTCAGTCTTTGGCTTTATGGGCCTTTAGCTTTATAGGTCTATATTCTTTAAGGCGTGGGCATATGCTTTAGGCCTTAGGCTACAGGCTTTAGACCATAGGCTTTCCGCTTGAGGCCATAGGCTTTATGCTTTAGGACCATCGGCTAAGGCTTTATAGGCCTTAGGCGTTCTGCTTTATAGGTCTTTGGCTCTATGGCCTTTGGCTTTATGAGCACTCCTATTAGGCTTAGGCTTTACTGATATTGGGTTCTTACGAAGGTTTTCAACTCTATGTTAAGAATCCTAGAACTAGCAACAAAGAATTTCTTTTCACGGAGACCTTAATAACACGAGCTCTAACTCCAAATCTTATGGTTTCTATTCATGGACTATGAAGACGACTACTCGTTATTGATTAATCTTTGATTGATCTATCATACTATGTAGTTCTTATCTTATTGTTATTATTAATATCATACTACGTAGTTTCTACTCATATACATGAACTATGAAGATGGCTACCTCTTATTGACTTTATCTTTGACTGTTCTATCCGTAATACGTTTGGATTTATATATACTCTCGTGCCTTAGAAGATTATTTTTGTTCTTATGTCTAAAAAACCAATACCCGCACACAATATAGAATTTTAGATTCATCTAAAAAAAAATACTTCAATTAAATTATTATTTACAACAATAGGTAATCAAACATACGCAAAGCAAACTATAAAGGATGAATATGAGGGAGTAAAAAACAGTTCGTATAATGGGGTCTACGTATGTTCGAAAAATATCACTTCGTATGTGTCATATTTCTTTATATCACCATCAAACTATAGGTAAAAATGAATATTCATGCAAAACTTAAATATGTAAAACCTTACTTGTCATCAAGCATACAACAAGAAAAATGGGTTGCGGAGAAAATTCTATCAGGAATACATGCTAACCAAAATGCAGAATTATATCCAACATGTTTAATTTCTTAAAAAAAACTTAACATTCATTAGATACACTAAACCAAGCAGATGTATAAGTTCGGTTGAGATTTTTATATAGTTTTAAAATCACTTCAATTCTGGATGACTTTTAGGTGCTCTTCATCTTAGTTAATTTATCGGACACTTACACAATTAGGCTTTAGGTTTTAGGCTTTTGGCTTTGGGCTCTAGGCTTTAGACTTTAGGCTTTAGGTTTCAGGCTTTAGATTTTAAGCTTCTAGGGTTATGAATTTGGGCTCGGCTATATAGACTTTAGGCTATTGGCTTTAGGCTTTAGACTTTAGGCTTTCCGCTTAAGGCCATAGGCATTATGCTTTAGGCCATCGGCTAAGGCTTTATAGGCCTCAGGCGTTCAGCTTTGTCAGTCTTTGGCTTTATGGGCCTTTAGCTTTATAGGTCTATATTCTTTAAGGCGTGGGCATATGCTTTAGGCCTTAGGCTACAGGCTTTAGACCATAGGCTTTCCGCTTGAGGCCATAGGCTTTATGCTTTAGGACCATCGGCTAAGGCTTTATAGGCCTTAGACGTTCTGCTTTATAGGTCTTTGGCTCTATGGCCTTTGGCTTTATGAGCACTCCTATTAGGCTTAGGCTTTACTGATATTGGGTTCTTACGAAGGTTTTCAACTCTATGTTAAGAATCCTAGAACTAGCAACAAAGAATTTCTTTTCACGGAGACCTTAATAACACGAGCTCTAACTCCAAATCTTATGGTTTCTATTCATGGACTATGAAGACGACTACTCGTTATTGATTAATCTTTGATTGATCTATCATACTATGTAGTTCTTATCTTATTGTTATTATTAATATCATACTACGTAGTTTCTACTCATATACATGAACTATGAAGATGGCTACCTCTTATTGACTTTATCTTTGACTGTTCTATCCGTAATACGTTTGGATTTATATATACTCTCGTGCCTTAGAAGGTTATTTTTGTTCTTATGTCTAAAAAACCAATACCCGCACACAATATAGAATTTTAGATTCATCTAAAAAAAAATACTTCAATTAAATTATTATTTACAAAAATAGGTAATCAAACATACGCAAAGCAAACTATAAAGGAAGAATATGAGGGAGTAAAAAACAGTTCGTATAATGGGGTCTACGTATGTTCGAAAAATATCACTTCGTATGTGTCATATTTCTTTATATCACCATCAAACTATAGGTAAAAATGAATATTCATGCAAAACTTAAATACGTAAAACCTTACTTGTCATCAAGCATACAACAAGAAAAATGGGTTACGGAGAAAATTCTATCAGGAATACATGCTTACCAAAATGCAGAATTATATCCAACATATTTAATTTCTTAAAAAAAACTTAACATTCATTAGATACACTTAACCAAGCAGATGTATAAGTTCGGTTGAGATTTTTATATAGTCTTAAAATCACTTCAATTCTGGATGACTTTTAGGTGCTCTTCATCTTAGTTAATTTATCGGACACTTACACAATTAGGCTTTAGGTTTTAGGCTTTTGGCTTTGGGCTCTAGGCTTTAGACTTTAGGCTTTAGGTTTCAGGCTTTAGATTTTAAGCTTCTAGGGTTATGAATTTGGGCTCGGCTATATAGACTTTAGGCTATTGGCTTTAGGCTTTAGACTTTAGGCTTTCCGCTTAAGGCCATAGGCATTATGCTTTAGGCCATCGGCTAAGGCTTTATAGGCCTCAGGCGTTCAGCTTTGTCAGTCTTTGGCTTTATGGGCCTTTAGCTTTATAGGTCTATATTCTTTAAGGCGTGGGCATATGCTTTAGGCCTTAGGCTACAGGCTTTAGACCATAGGCTTTCCGCTTGAGGCCATAGGCTTTATGCTTTAGGACCATCGGCTAAGGCTTTATAGGCCTTAGGCGTTCTGCTTTATAGGTCTTTGGCTCTATGGCCTTTGGCTTTATGAGCACTCCTATTAGGCTTAGGCTTTACTGATATTGGGTTCTTACGAAGGTTTTCAACTCTATGTTAAGAATCCTAGAACTAGCAACAAAGAATTTCTTTTCACGGAGACCTTAATAACACGAGCTCTAACTCCAAATCTTATGGTTTCTATTCATGGACTATGAAGACGACTACTCGTTATTGATTAATCTTTGATTGATCTATCATACTATGTAGTTCTTATCTTATTGTTATTATTAATATCATACTACGTAGTTTCTACTCATATTCATGAACTATGAAGATGGCTACCTCTTATTGACTTTATCTTTGACTGTTCTATCCGTAATACGTTTGGATTTATATATACTCTCGTGCCTTAGAAGATTATTTTTGTTCTTGTAAACCACCAATTGAGATCAACACCAAAACAGCAACCTCATAATGAGGGGAGGTCTGTCCCTTATATAGGGATTCTCCAACTTGGAGAACAAGACAACCTAAAAACCCTAATTAATAGTCAATTCCCGTATTTGACTTTCCAGGCCCACTAAAACCCATCTAAACTCTTTTAAACTGAGCCCAAACCTATCTAAAATGGCCCAATGACCCAATATACCCATAACCCAGCTTCTTTCACCTATTCTAACACATAGGCCTTCAGAATACTCCGCCAAGCGATGATTTAATACACAAGCCACAAATCTTGGTCCTTACAACTTTCAATATAAAGAGTTTTCATAATGTCATTAGTACACACCTTAAGATGAGCTTATAAACTCATTTCACCAACCCGTAAAAGGCTTTTTTTCTCCCAAGTGATTGTAAGAGTTTAGCCAAGCATGGCTATGAAGATTTGCTTAACAACGAATTAGTAGTCCATAGACAAACTTTAAAACAAGATCTTATTAAGTTAATATTTCTTACAAACTTAACGTCGAATGCTTAAAAGCACCAAAAACAAATGGCTCAAAAAGAAAAACAAAGATGTAAACTACAAAAGGGAGAAAGAATTTAGCAAGGATTCTGGTGAAATGAAGCTGGTATTTATACGCAAGTTCGGATGTGAAGCACGAGTCCATCAGAGCACGGGCCGTGTTTGTCAGTAAATCAACATGAATCTTCAGTGGTCAGGGACACGGGCCGTGCTTGTCAATGATCAAATATTTTTCTTCTAGAAGCTAGCTAAAGTAGGGCACGTGTCGTGCTTAGTGGAGCATGGGCTTAAAATCACCGAAGTCTTCACATTTTCTTCTATATCTCTCATATATTTGACTTCTTTTGTGATTTTTACCTGGATTTAGCTGAAAACTAAAAAGGAAACAATGACGGTGTTGTTTTGTTAATAGTTAGTCAATTTTAACCTAAAATGTGAGGAATATCTGATATAAAAATATGTATAATTTGGAGTAAAACAGACATCCTCTCACTTGAACCTTTGTCTGTCCTCAGGCAAAACCCTATAATCGAGGCCCGACACACCTTAAGATTTCCACTTGACTGTATAGTTAAGATTCCGAGATTTTTGAGGATTGCTCCTCCATTTATTTTTAACTTATCCTTACATTGCACCTTTATAGTTTGTTGAAATAGATATGTTTTAGGGCATGCCTACTAGTAGTCTAATTTTTTTATCTCAACCCATGGTCCTTACAAATGGTCACTCAACGCTCAAATTTGGGTTTATATTTAATTTTTTCCAGGAGTGAACACTCACACCAAGGTGAAAGAGAAGCAGAAGGCATAATCTTGACACATAATTGACCCTCCACAGATCTCACCAGAATCTGTGTATTTATCTTGTGGTGATTGTAACTATTTCATTTGAATTTTTGTTTTCGTTTTCCAGTGATTTTGATTTGGAAGAGAATCAATTTGTGGTTGTGGTGATACATACCTTATCTACCTGTTGCCCATTTGATGTTGCTTCTAGGTTTCTTTTGAATGTTATCTTCTTAGATGATTTGATTTGGGGTGAAGGTCAACATTTCTTTCATTATAGTATATATGTATAATTTTTCTTTGTTTTTGATTTGGAAAGATTTTTTTTCATAATAGACTCTTTAACATGCACTGATTGTAACTATTTTTTTCCTAATAGACTCTTTAACCTGCACTGAGCAACGAGTTACATGATTTTATGGATTTGCTTGGTTTTAGTAGACAATCTTCATCATTGTATACTAAGTTCTCTGTTTATGTGTCCTTTATTTTTGTTCTTAATTTGCTTATGGTTTGATCTACAGTTTAGATTGACTTATGAATGCATTTTTCTTTATTGGCATTTCAATTTTATTTTACTTTTAGTCTTTCTTTTTTGATTTGTCATGAGGCATGCAAGGTGTTTGTGGAAATGTCTTGCCTTTCTTTAAGAATTCGTTGCCTGGGCTGTTGTGTTTGTCAAACTGTTTGTTTAAAAGAATGCAGATGTATCGTACAATATATAATAAGAAGTTACATGTGTGTTGTGTATTTATAATTTCTATGCTATTTGCGTTTGAGTTAACTTAATTCGGACAATCCTGTGTTTTTAAATGTAAATTAAAGATTAAAAAGACTTAACATATGGGATTTTCAGAGAACTTTTAAAGAAAAATAAGATATCAGATTGCAGATTTACATAGAGTTTACGTTTATGGAACTTCATATTCAATTTCTATATGCATTCTGACCCGTTTGAGTTCCCGTAGCTAGCATAGGTTTCTTCCAACATATTTTGTTTCTGTGTTTTAATGGTATTAAAAATATTTGTTTCTAACCTTTGTTTCTTTGTGGTTTTGATGCAGATTTCCAGTTCTTTGTAGTCATTTGCAAGTATTGTCTTCTTAGCTTATGGATGACGTCTGTGTTTGTTTTTTTTAGGATTTATAGTAGAAGTCATTGTTATGGTTGGTAAAAGATTGTGATATTCGTTGGGGTTAAGATGAACTTTTGTTTTTTGTTATAGCATACTTAATGGATAACACAATAACATTTAATCTTTTAACACCCTAGGTGTAAGAATTTTGA
>JBCNJP010008778.1:0-18962 GCA_039602395.1 Deinandra increscens subsp. villosa
GTGCTTTTGGTGATTTGATGATGAAAATCCATGTTTAAAGTGTTAAAACTTACTGTTTAATGTTGGTATATGATTATGCATGCTAAGATATTGAATCACATGAAATAGGGAAGCTGTTAGATTGATTTTTAGGCTGATTTATGTGTTTTCCGCGACCAGCGACACTATGTGTTCTCTGGGCGAAACTATACAGCGAAACTGTTTGAAAATGCATCCAGCGATACTATGTAGCGAAACTATAGTGTCACCCGCGAAACTATGTAGACCTGCTCGAACGAAACTATCGAGCGAACCAACCTGAACGAAAGTTCAAACCAGTTTCGAGCGAAGCTAGGCTAGCGAAACTGCGTCAGCAGTTTCGGGCGAAACTAGCTAGCGAAACTGTGTCATCGGGTATTACCCTAGCGAAAATGCTGCCCGTGCACACAGCGAAACTGTGCAGCGAAACTGCATAGCGAAACTATAGCGAAACTGTTAGCGAAACTGTTAGCGAAACTGAGACCAGACCAAAACCCAAACTTGTGCAACTTGTTTGAATGTTATGCTATGACTTACATGATTATGCAATAATGAAACATGCCTTGATTTCTGAATTATGTGAACCCTTGTTATGATCAACCATCGGTGTCGTGTGTCGGTATGTCGTGTCATAGTTCCAACGTGCTATGTTATGGGCCATAGTGACGTGAGTTAAATATTAGACACAAACTAATACTTAAGACCTAAACGTGTTCCTAGGTCTTCGTTAAGCAAACAATATTTGGATTACTTAGCAAGTGTAGCAGTGCAACCAAAGGTGAGTGTCACTAACCCATTTACCGTGAACCCATTTGGGTCACACTGAATAACTTAATGAAAAACAATGCTGACAACCTTATGAGTGCTATGCACCTCTCTGATGAACTTGAAAACTTAGGAGTGCTTGGCACCCACTTGATGAACTTGAAGTGTTTTATGGGAGACACTTGTGAAATACTTAAACAACTATTTCTAAAACGAAACATGAAAATGTTTTCCGGGATTCATGAGAACCCAAAGTAAACTGTTTTAATATGGCTAGTGTAGGTTAAAGTCTAAACCACATGATATCACATGATTTCTAAGGATTGTCCTGATAACTGAAAAAGTCCTCAACTAAATTGTACCATTAATTGTAAAGCGAGGGGATGTTGGGTAGATCTACTGGAGTTTGACAAACTCCGCCTCGTGACACGGGAAGTGCACGGAGGTACAATATCAGCCTATCTGACCGTGATCCCGAGAGGACACGGGGGAGGCAAAGACGCGATGACGTAGGTCCGCAAAACAAAATAGATGATGGCGCTGCCACTACAATTATGAGTCAGCTTTGGTACAAACTTCCTTAGTGCATGGAACAACGGATTAGCTACCCGCGATATCGGTTGAGCACTTTAACTATACCAAACTAGTACATACCCGATAACGTAGGTTACGGACATTACTTTTACTAAACCACAATACTATGATTATGGATATCACTAAGCATTGCTTTTCACAAATAAATATTTCATAAGTATATGTTGACACGATTATGATTATGAGACCGGGCCACTGCATGACAAGCCCACCGTGAACTCACCAACCGTTAGGTTGACACTTGCGTGGTTTAAACTTTTGCAGATCGCTGAGGAGTATCCGGAGCGGGTTGGCATGGCACATGAAGACATTTTATTTTTGTTTAAACTTAATCTGGGAATTTAAAACAATGAATTTGTATAGCACGTGGTTAGTGCTAAGATAATATTTTTTCCGCTGCGTATTTTGAGACTTTAAATTTATGATATGTGTTTGGACTAACTCTGATTCGTTTAGTATTTGTAACTAATGGTTGTGGTCCTGGTTTGCTCGCACCCCTTAACGGTATAAACTCCGTTAGTGGTTAATTTGGGGGTGTGACATTCCTGAATTTAAGTACGTTTGGTTGTATTCGGCACAATAATGATTTTTCACTATCGGTTGATCGAAAATAAAATAGAAACAAAATCTTTTTGATTTTTATAAAATTTTCAAACACACCGAAAATCTTTTTGGATTTTTACAAGATTATGCTAAAATACGCGTAAAATCTTTTTGAGATTTTCAGATATTTAAAACAAATAACCAAACAGAAATGAAATAACAGAATAGAAAGCTAAAATAACTTAAATTTTTACAAGAAAGATCCAGACGCGAGATCATATTCAATTTCAATTTTAATCAGCATGCAAGTCAAGTTGGCAGCAAGTACAACTTTTCAGTTTATTTCAGCTCAGGCAGATCAATTTTTATAACTTTCTGATATGTTAAGGTATGATTTAACATGCATTGAAACTATGATAGCTCACACAATCCGAAATACTGGTAATCTGGCTTATTCTATTTTTGTATTTTTCACAGAATTTTGATTTTAATAGAGATTTATCGTCCATGGTGTTTCATGCAAATATAAAGCAGAACCCTAAACAAACAACAATTAGGCAGGGCCAGTGCGGAGGTGGCGTAGGAGGCTCAAAGGAGCCGGGCCCAATGGATTTAGGGGCACCCGAATTTTTATAAAGTCCATTATATATATATATATATATATATATATATATATATATATATATATATATATAGTGTTAGGTTCAAATGAGAACCAATTGGTTTTGAGAACTTTTGAGAACCAATTTGGGCCACTAATTTTCAGGGGGGACCACTCAAATTCCTTGGGGGGGATTTCCATATATATAAACTAGTGGCTTAGAATGGTTCTTTTTAGTTCTCAAACACAATTGGTTCTCAAATGATCCTCTCCCTATATATATATATATATATATATATATATATATATATATATATATATATATATATATTGTAGACCCCTTAAAAAGTGTAGACCCTGTAGATCCCTATATTGTTCTATAAAACTCACTAAAAATTATAAAACTCATTGTTGTTGAATTTGGTTTTATTTTTTTATTTTTGTCATATTTTAGTATTTATATTTTTAATTTAGGGTTTATTTATAATGTTTTTAGTTTTTTCTATATTTATTATTTTCTTAATTTAAAATTATAATTTTAAGTGAGTTTTATAGAAATCGATTTTTTAAAGTTGCAGTTAGTTTTAAAAACAATGAATTTTAAACTTAAGTGTGAGTCTTATGATTTGTAATGAGTTTTATAATTTTCAATGAGTTTTATAATTTTCAATGAGTTTTATTGAACATTGATTTTTAAAGTTGTAGTGAGTTTTAAACACAACAGTGAGTTTTAAAACTCAGCAATGAGTTTTATAAATTTTAGTGAGTTTTATAGAACAATATAACCTTTTTAATAGCAATTATATTTCAATATCTCCAACAACTTTCTAGGTTTTCTTCTTGATTTTTAGAAAGTTATCGCATAAAGAAAAAACTAAACTCAACAACAATGAGCTTTATAATTTTAGTGAGTTTTATAGAAAAATATAGGGGTCTACAGGGTCAACTCTTTTTAAGGGGGGTGAGGTTCATTGTAGACACTTTCACATATGAAAGTACTATCTTTCATATTGTTTTTCACATGTGAAATTTTCTGAACAATGAGAAAAAGAAAAAAAAAGAAAAAAGAAAATTAATCACAACCATTAGATCAAGAGATCTAATGGTGAAAAAAAGTGTCTACCTGTCTACATTTATAAGGGTGTCTATAATAAACTTTTCACTATATATATATATATATATATATAGGGTAAGGTTCATTGTAGACCCCCTTAAAAGTGTAGACCCGTGTAGACCCCTTTCATAACTGAGGGGCACGATGGACAATTTTTTTTTTATAAAAGCCCCGAGTTTTTATTTTGATGTAGTAGATAAAAAGACCAAAAACGATAGCATTTTGTTTGATAAGTTTTGCTATTAATTTAAGTTTTGCTATTATCAATAACAGAATGAATATTGGTAATTAATAAAAAAAAATTGATTTTTGAATTTAGTAGCTACCTTCTGTGTCTCTAAGATTAAGGCCTGTCAACATATGAACATCATTATAGTTCCTAACAGCTTGCACGATTGCCCGAACATTTTAATAAGGATCTTCAGAATCGGAATCGAAAACTCCTACGTCCACGAACACTCCATCTCACCCCAACTGCATCATCATTGCAACATCTGCAGGAGTACAGAGGGAAATTAAAAATCGAGGATTGGCGAGGGATGTACAGAGGATTAACAGTCACTACTTTAAGAGATGCACCATCACATGGTTTCTATTTCTGGACATAAGCATAATTTTAATACAGATTCAATAAAAAAATCAAGAAAAATCACATTAGCATAATTGTAATACAGATGCATGAACAATCGTATAAGCATAATTCTACCAGATTCAAGAATGATCACATAAAGAAATTGCAACTTTGTTAGTTTTTAGTAAACCTTAGTGAGTTTTAAAAATTTCCATTGTTAGTTCACATCAGAATCAATGTAACATCGTAAATTTCACATCTGAATCAATATTCAAAGAAAAATATGCAATTAATTGATTTTAGAACTCAATATTACATTAGAATCAATGTTCCATCGTTAGTTTTCAGAATCGAACATGAATCATAAAACCGAACCCTAATAATCGAGAACACCAAAAATTAAAAGCTATTAAATACCTATATAGATGAAGAGAAGAACAATGGGAGAAGAAATCCGTCGAAGAAGTAGAATCAGATGGAGATCGATCGAATTTCAAGAGAATCCAGATGGAGATTGTCGAAGGTCGAAGAAACGTGATGACGGGATTTCTAATGTAAACGTAAAATGTAAAATTACCCTAAGACCCCTCCGCATGATTTAGTTTAAAAATCTCATTAACTTAAGCAAATTAATCTCAACCATTAAATTAGATGATCTAACGGTGATTAAAGGGGTCTACAGGGTCTACACTTTTTAAGGGGTCTACAATGAACCTTTGACTATATATATATATATATATATATATATATATATATATATATATATATATAGAGGAAGGATAAAATGAAAACCTCTCCGACTTTGGAAAACCGTGAAAACAAAGCTAAAAAATTCGATTTTTGTTCCGATTTTTTATGGTGATTCTCTAAGTTAAAAAGACCCCCTTTATGAAAAAAATTAAAAAACGCCTAGTAAAATTTTTTTAAAAAAATATTATATAACCGAGGTTACATATGTAACAGTAAAAAGACCCCCTTTATGCAAAAAAATAAAAAAAACGCCTAGTAAAAATTTTTTAAAAAAATATTTTATAACCGAGGTTACATATGTAACAGTACCCTGTTACATATGTAACCTCGGTTATAAAATATTTTTTAAAAAAAATTTTACTAGGCGTTTTTTTATTCTTTTGCATAAAGGGGGTCTTTTTAACTTAGAGAATCACCAAAAAAAAAATCGGAACAAAAATCGAATTTTTAGCTTGGTTTTCACGGTTTTCCAAACTCGGAGAGGTTTTCATTATATCCATCCCCTATATATATATATATATATATATATATATATATATATATATATATATATATTACTCTAGGGCCCATTCTACTAGTCCAGTCTAGTTTTTATTATCAAATATTCAAGTCCATTATATATATATATATATATATATATATATATATATATATATATATATATATACTCAGCCCATACCAAAGGTCCATGAACTCTTTATTTTCTTTATAAGTGCAGTTTTTTTATCACTTATTCACGTTATTCGCTAGTTACCTGAAGGCTGAAAAAAACCTTACGAGAAGAAGACTACGACTCGTAAGTGTACAATCAACATTAAGAATTCAAGATCGCAAGCCTGTAAGTCTCTCAATCTTTTATTTTGATTCCTAGTTTGCTAGAGACATCATGTAGAATTAACTATTGAGTCTATTTCAATTTATTATAATATAGGGGCACTTTTTTTTCCTGTGTCGGGCCCAAATTTTTTTTGACGTTCTCAGAAATGACCCTGCAATCTGGTTGGCTGGTAGGCACGCAGAGAAAGTCCGATTGTTAAGGAAAAAAAATAGAAAATAAAGCAGAAATTGTATAATCCAACAACAATCAGGTCGTTACTCCCGTACAAGCAGAATGTCAAACGAACACCAATTAGGTTGATCTTTCGATACGCAGAGAAAGGCCGACCATTTGACAAAATAAAGAAAATCAAACAAGTCGAAATTTTTGCAAAATGAAAACATGCATACACCAGAACATCTCTTATGTTTATATCATACTAGCATATATCAGATTTGCCTTCACGCACTCAACTAACCAAACAAGTACCTACAGCCTTTATTTTTACTTTATCCATGGTTGATAACACACGTTGATGTAATATCATTTCTCGCTAGGTCGGATCAATTTCTCAATTTTTGATTTTTCAATTTTTTTATCCTTTTTGCATTTTTCAATTTTTTTATATTTTCTGATATATCTCCCCTTAAAATACAAAACTCTATTTTTGGATTTTCTAATAAGAAAGGAAACAAAACTAAAAAGTAAACCAACAACAAAAAATTGATCAACCAACAGCTACTAAGCTGGAAATTTTTGTATGCCGTTGATCTGCAAAAGATATCGAAAGTGGGTTTTGTCAAAAGCCTTAGTAAAAAGGTCCGCTTTTTGAAAATCAGTGTGGATCTTTTGCAGATCAATCAAGTGTTTCTCATAGCAATCACGTATAAAGTGATAGCGGATGTCGATGTGTTTTGTTTTAGAGTGATGAACGGGGTTCTTCGTAATACAAATGACAGCTGAATTATCTATATGTATAGGCGTAGTAAAAAGCTGCAAACCGTAATCCCACAATTGCTGTTGAATCCATAAAACCTGTGAGCAGCAACTAGCTGTCGCAATGTATTCAGCCTCTGCAGTGGACGTAGCAACGTATGTCTGCTTCTTACATTGCCAAGACACCAACCTATCGCCTAGAAATTGACATCCGACCGTGGTTGACTTGAAGTTAATCTTACAACCGCCGTAGTCTGAATCCGAGTAGGCAGACAAGTCGAACTTATCATCATGAGGATACCAGATCCCAAGATCTGTGTTACCCTTTAGATAAGCTAGAATTCTTCAAACCGCATTCAAGTGTGATAACTTCGGAGCTTCTTGGTACCTGGCACACAAACAAACTGCAAACATTATGTCAGGACGACTAGCTGTTAAGTACATCAATGAACCTATCATTGCCTTATACAAAGTGGCTTCAACTGCTTCACCATCTTCATCAGGACAAAGGCCATGCGACAGCTGAATCGGAGTTCCCGGAACACGAACGTCTTCAATTTTGAATCGGCTCAAGACATCCTTCACATACTTCGTTTGATGTATGAAGATCCCTTTAGCAGATTGTTGAACTTGTAAGCCCAAAACGAATTACATTTCTCCCATAGAACTCATTTCAAACTTGGTTTGCATCAACGTCTCAAAATCTTTCAAAAGCTGTTCGTTTGAGTTGCCAAAAATAATATCATCGACATAGATTTGCACCAACAACAGATCCTCTCCCGTCTTCTGACAAAACAAAGTACAATCAACCAACCCGCGCTGAAATCCATTTTCCAGTAGATAAGTGGACAAAGTCTCATACCAAGCTCGAGGAGCCTGATGGAGACCATAAAGTGCCTTATCCAGCTTATATACCTTCTCCGAATAATCAGGATCGTAGAATCCCGGAGGTTGTTTGACATAAACTTCTTCTTATACTTTGTTGTACAAAAATGCACTTTTGACATCCATCTGGAAGACTTTGAATCCACGATGTGCCACATATGCCAAGCAAATACGTATTGCTTCAATTCTGGCAACCGGTGTGTACACTTCATTAAAATCAATTCCTTCTTCCTGAGAAAACCCTTGTACAACCAAATGGGCCTTGTTACGGACTATCACTCCTCGATCATCTCGCTTGCATTTATAGACCCATCGGGTTCCACACGGTTCTTTACTTCCGGCTGGTAAATCGATCAAGTGCCACACTCCAAGTTTTTTAAATTGTAACAACTCTTCTTGCATTGCCTCCACCCACGAACCATCTTCTAATGCTTGATCAACATTAGTTGGCGCGATCTGGGACAAAAAGCATGAATGAAAGGCTTCATCTTGAATACCCAATTCACTGATCGTAAGTAAAGCACTGTTCTCGATTTGATGTCTCATTCTCACTCCTTAATTTAAATCACCTAAAATATCATCTTGTGGATGATAGGTGTTTATCCGGAGTGTCTGATGAGTAGGAACAATAACACTCTCATCCGGATTCGAAACATGATCATTCTCAGCCACATCGTTGTTATTAGAACTACTTCCTGGCTGTGAGATAGCTTGAACAACTTCAATCTCGAGTTGACCAGAAGTGTTTATAGGTTGAAAAACTTGCATGACAGAATTATCAACCGAATCAGAAGTAGCTTCATGAAACTCATGTTCATCATCAGAACACAAAATATCAGCATCTAACATGGTATCAACAGTGGTTTCAGTCAAAACATCATCAGCGATTGGTATTTCTGGAACAGTAGACAGAGATACAATCTTCATAATTGAAACATCACCTTGAAGTTCAATATAGACAGGACATAGGTGAGCATCAGTTTCTTCTGATGTTGACTCACATGAATAAAAAAGACCTTTGTAGTCAAACATCCAATCTGGTCCAACTCCTTTGGGCAGTAATGTATAAGATTGAAAATCTACATGTAAAAACTCCTCCACTGCACCCATATGTTTATTAAAAACCCTTTCCTTCTGATTTGAATACCCGACAAACAATCCTTCAAAGACTTTATCTTCAAATTTGCCGGCAGACTTCAATACTGTGCAGGCACACCCAAAAGGTTCCAGATAATGAAGATTTGGCTTGTGATTCTTTAGCAATTCATAACATGTCTTGCCAAGTCTTTTCACCATAAGGACATGATTCAGCACATAGCATGCTGTGTTGACAGCTTCAATCTAGAAATTCACGGGAAGCTGAGCATCAGCCAACATCGTCCTAGCCGTTTCAATTATTATGCGGTTCTTCCGTTCAGCAACACCATTTTGTTGTGGTGTGTACGGAGTACTAAACTCATGCACAATATGCTTTTCTAAACAAAAATTTTGCATCGCTGTATTCTCAAAATCCGTGCCATTATCGCTCTGAATTCGTCTCACCTTCAACTTGTAGTAACTTTCCAATGAATTGATCCAGTTAATGAGAATTCGTGATGTTTCACTCTTAGCTACCAGAAAATCTACCCAAGAAAATTGTGAATATTCATCAGTGACCACCAAATAATACCAATGCCCGGAAATGCTTTTGCGATTCACCGGACCAAATAGATCCATCTGTAGCAATTCCAGCGGGACATCTATTGAGTGGTATTTCTTGAGAGGATGAGTTTTCCTTTTTTGTTTTCCCTTTTTGCAACTGACGCAAACATCATTGAACGTGAATTGCTGATTCGGAACCCCTTTGACAAGATTCTTCCTCACTAATACATTCATCTTTTTGTAGTGGATGTGACCCATACATCGATGCCATAAAACAGAATCTCTCTCTGATGCTTTTGATAAGAAACATTGACCTACCACGTTAGCCTTTGCTGAGTTCATATCAAGAACATACAAATTTGAACATCTTGGTGCTCGCATTACTATACAATCATCTGGGATTTTGTATCCTTGCTTCAAAATCAGACATTCACTCCCTGTGAAAGCTGTAGTGTACCGCTTATCACAAATTTGGGAGACACTCAGAAGATTGTATTCCAATTCTTTCACGTATTCCACTCGGTCAAAAGTGATTGCACCGTTGCTCAATTTATCAATCCCGGTTACTTGACCGCTTTTATCCCCCGCAAAGGTGACTTTGCCTCCATCAAAATGTTTTACATCATGGATAAGAGAGATATCTCCAGTCATATGACGAGATGCTCAGCTATCAACAAACCAAAAGTTATTCATAGACTGTCGCAAAGATCCCTGCATAAATTAAAACAGAAGATTAGTTTCGGGATGAACCCAAGCTTGATTCTTTGGGTCGACCGCCATCTTTAACAAAATCGGTTCCACCAGTGGATGAACCCTTAGGTTTCACTTGTCATTCACAGTACCTGTGGATCCAGAATCTGAGTTCTTCAAAATTGATTTTACATTTTCAAATCCGCCATCTAATTTCTTATCAGCTTGGTGTTTATGAAATTCAGATGTTTCATCATGAAAGTGAACTCGACCCTTGGAATCCACAAATCTGACTTTCTTCTGTGAGGATCTCGGTATTATAGCCATCAGAGACATTGTCAGATTTGTCTGTTTTGTCCTTTTTCAGTTGACAATTTCGGTAAGTATGACCACGTTCTTGCATTTAAAGCATTTACACTTATCAATAACAACTTCTTTAACCGTGTCATCATTTACCATAGTTTCTTTCAATGATGTTGATTTCTTAGGCTTGGTGACTTTCTTTTGATGTTGAAACAGTTTATTACCATTGAAATCATCACAAAAACTTGAATCATAACCTTGTTCGTATTCAAAAAAAACTTCATCATGAAAATATCTATTATTCTGATAACCCCCCCATGGTCCACCTTGTCTCCTTGGACCACTGTGCCAATTTGGACCCCTTCATAACCCTGAGGATATGGTCCAAAATCAAAATTATCATAAAATCCCTCATTATGATAAGGAGATCTCTTGAAAATGAATTTGATCTTTGAAAATTTGAGTTTTCATGAAAATTTTGATGATGTGCCTTAAATGATTGAGGCACATTGGGTCTTGGTGAGTTTTTAACAAATTTCTTGTTTTGATTAACCAACCCACCAGCATCAGAATAATGATCCGAATGATCTGAATCATATGTTATGATTTTACCATTTGGTTTCCGAATAGGCACACTTTTCACGTTTGGGTCAAATTTTGGACTAAAACTTCCCGTGAAAACTTTATCGATCAATTCAGGATTGACCATTTTCAACGGAAAGTCCTTATCGTTATACATGATATCAGACCCTTTCAAACGATAAGTCATCCATTTTGCAGATGCATCAAATTGTGATTCAGAAGTTGGATTTCTAGATTTTATCTTTTATTGATTTGGCATTTATGAAGAAAAAACTTTTTCAAAAGTTTTAGATTTTGATTTTACCGGCTCAGATTCAAATCCAACTCCCCCATATTTCACTTTGTTGCCACCCACAAACTTGCCCCTTGCAATCTGTTTTTGTTCATACCCACTCAGTTTCGTAAGCTCAGTTCTAATAGAATCAAATTTATGATTTAAAATCATATCATTGTGATCTGGCTTATAAACATTTTTCAAAATGGGTTTAGAAATGGGTTTGGCATTCTCAGTTTCTTGTTCAGAAATGAGATGATTAACTTTGTCAAAGTCTGACACATCATAAAATATTTCATCCATAGTAGAATCTAAAACAGATTTTTCAGATGTTTTCTTGTCAGACTTTTGATCAATCGATCTTTGATCAGATTTATTTTCAGTCGATTTATCCAAAACACGGTTGAGATCAGATGTGGAATTTTCCTTACCATCATCTTTGGTAGAAAAAGGACCATTTGTCAGAATTACAGGAGCAGGAACATTGTTTAACTTGCCAGATTTATTTTCAGAATCAGTTTTATAAAGATAGTTTGAAAACGACAAAGGGATTTGAAAAGTTTCAACTTTGTTTCTTAATTCGAAAACCTCAATCTTAAGATCAGACACAATCTTTTGATTATTAGCAAGTTCCTTTTGTGCATTCACGAGCATTTCAGATTGTTTAGAAAATTCTTTTATTTGAAGACGAGGTTGCTCGTGAACTGCCATTAACTCCTTAGTGGTACCTTTCCACCGTGTCTTGTAAATTTCCATATCAGCCTTTGCTACCGACAATTGATATCTCAATCTTGTTTTGTCATCTAAGAGTTTACTCTTAGCGGTAGCAAACTGATCACAGTTCTTACAAAGATTTGGAGTAGGAAGTACCTTAGATGTATCGGTCATAAGAGCAACAATCGAATCTTGAAGAGTATTCCTTTTCATTGAACCATTCTCCAACTTAAGACTTTTGTTCTCATCAGATAGCTTCTGCATCTCTTTCTGCAAAGCTATCATCTTGTTTGCAATTTCCAAGGCTGTCTGTTGAGCTTTATCATACTGTTGCTTCAAAGGAAGACTCTTGTCAAACAAATTTTCGAAGTCTGTTGCTGTATCAAGTGCATCAGCTATGGCACCCTCACATTCTTTCATCAAAGCTTGTTTTTCTTGATTTAAGACTTCAATCATCTTGTTCAGTAGCAACACTTCATTTGACTCAGCTTCCTCAGAAATTGTTTTTGATACATGGTTCCTGATCATCATGTGAAGTATTGATTACGAGACAAAGATGTGCATGATTGTTGCTGGCCACTCTCCTGGAGAACTCCAGGTTCGGACAAGTCCGAACTTGTCCGAACTGGAGGTTCGGACCATCAAGATTTAGCATGTATAAATAGGTTGTCATATATTCAGTTTAGAGCTCTTGACGATATCTTTCAACTGTGTACTCTGTGGTCTCTGTGGTTAATACAAGTCTATTGTATTTACATCTCTTGTTCATACTCGTTTTACATTGATTTCATTACGACTAAGTAGATGATCTACCGTTCACGCATTTTCAATTGTGTTTGCCATGAATGCAAACTTTTCTTTAAGCTTCATATGGATATCATCAATTGATTCTTCAACTTTAGATTCAACATTTCCATCACTTGCTTCAAACTTTTCTTTAACAGGTGTGTCTTCATCTATTTCATCATGAATTTCATCTCCATCAAAAGTTGATTCTGTCAAAGCATCCTCATCGTGCACATGTTTTACAATCAAGGCAGATGAGTCATAAAATTGATTTCCCCAATTATATGTCTTGTCTTCTTGTGAGACAAGCGCTTTTGTAGTTTTAGATTTAGAATTAGGGTTTAAAGAACTCCCTGATCAAGAAGAATTGACTTTGACATTACTGTTTGACGATTCAGTTGACTTGGGAGTATACTTCTGGTATTCCTGCTTTTTAGGCTGAGAACACTCTCTGGCAAAATGACCAAAGTTAGAACAGTTGTAACATCTAACTTTTGATTTGTCGAATCCAATCCGGCCACCTGAATTCAAATCCTTTCTACCAGTTTTCTTCAAGAATCTCTTTACCCGTTTTGCTAGAATTGCAAATTGCCAGTTTATATCCATTAGCTCCAGATCATCCGGGTCGACTTGATCGTAGTCTTCTTCGGTTAACTCTGCATTGCTAACCTTTCCCATGGTAAATCCATAGTAAGATGTGATCAAAGCTGACACGAATGCCATGTAATCTTCCGTAGTTGTGACCGAAAGAGCCATTTTGCTAGCATCCATGGTATTACTTACTGGAATCGAAACATTACATCCTTGTGATTCATAAGTTGCAGAATTTGATCCACTTCCAGAATAAGAACCACCTCCAGCTATAAAAGCAGTGGCTGGAGCAGTTGATGTATGTTTTCCAGACTTTCTTGAAATGGTAGCAGCATTTGAGCCATAGTATACATCAGGATTTTGAACTTCGGCTAGAGTATTATTGACATTTTTCATTTCCAGATCTCTAGCTTGCAGTTTTCCCATCAACTTTACAAACGTTAAAGTTGAATATTCTTTATCATTAGTAAGCATAAACACATAAGGTTCCCACTTCGGCGGTAACCCTTCAAGCAATTTTTCTTTCAGTTCATCATCATCTTTCTTGAGTTGAACCGTGTCCATTTCTGATAATAGATGACAATACCTAGAAATCAGCTCAGGTACCCCTTCACCATCAAAATACTTAAAATTGTCAAACTTCTTTCTCTTTTCTTATATTATCACCTCTCTTCTTTTGTCATAGAATGTTTACACCTCTGAATTGATGTAAAAGTTCCTTTGTAAGTGCTTGTGTGAGAATTCCATAAGCCTTTTGTTCCCTAGTATAATCGGTCTTTTGCACTAAATTCAAATTTCTTTGCATAATCGGAACATTGTTTTCGTCAACAGGATAGACATACGGTGTATCCATGGCAATCCATAGATCAGAAATCTGTAGTCCCAATATACGCTTCAAACCGCTTTTTCCAATTATGATAGTCTTCAAATTTGAACAGTTTGGGAACTTTCTGAGTAGTCCCAATTTCATCATCGTAGTTCAACAGAGTCTGCATTTGCGATTGAATCGCAGCGATTGCTTGGTAATCCGGCATTTCGAAAAATTGAAGTTTTTGTTTGGTCCGAACTCTTCAAGAACTCTAATGAACTGTCCGAACTCTTCCGAACTTAGTCCGAACTTGGTTACACTTTTCGAACTTAGTCCGGACTCTTACCGAACGTAGTCTTTCCGAAATGTGTCCAAACTCCTTTCGAACACTGGATATCCGAAACCTAATAATGAACAATACTGAACTCTCTCCGAACTATTCCGAACTCAATCCGAACTCCCTCCGAATGTGACATGAACTCTCACCGAACAGAATTTTGACCGAACTTTAACCGAACTCCAAGTTCGGAGCGGTTATCGGGACGAACTTGATGTTCAGACACTCGAAAAATCCGAAAAGTTCAAACTCTCAGAAAAATGGAAACTCACGAACACCAGATGATCAAATGAATGAAAAACACCCGAAACAAGGATTTTGAACGTAAAGCATGATGTACAATGAGCAAATTTTCAGAAACAAAGGATTTAGAGATGAAAACACAAGATGAAACGAGTTTTTAACAACACAAATGACCAAATCGAACTGAGCAGCACCAAATAGCTCTGATACCACTTGAAAACGCTAGAGTGGATGGATCGTGATCAGTTCGACATCATTGTGTAAGATAAAGTATGAACAATTCGTGTAAATAAAACTCAATCTCTCATTCAATAACTGGTACGAATTACAAAGAGACTCAGAGTTGTTTCACACTACAAAACACACACATAAGCAAAACTTGTTACAGATTTCAAACCTATCAACCTATTTATAGACACACTGCTGTCCGAACCCCACAGCTGGTCCCAACCCTAGGTTCGGCCAGGGTTCGACCTTCATGACTTGGTTGAAATCTTGAACTTATCAAAAGCTTTATCTGATCCAGAATGTTGCCACATTCGGGTACTAACACAAAGCCAAATCAACTTTTATAAATATTCAACCACCACCTTTGTAACTTTTATACACTTGGGATTTTATAAAAGATTATGACAATTAACCATCGCCATCTTTTATGTTTTATAAGAACTGACAACAACACACCACATTTTATAAAAATAACCACCTACTACTTACACTAAATAAAAATTAGTCTTTCAAATTTTTAAAAATAAGTCAAAGATGGCTAGATGCCAATCTAATCTTTGCCAACTAGCAAAGTACTTCCACTCTTTGGACAAGAGATTAGACCATGGGTTAATAACCCATTTTTAATCCATAAATCACCTCCTCCACCCAACAACCATCTGCCGCCATCGAGGTGCTATTGTGCCGCTGCTAGAACCACAAAACCACCGCCAAGCCACCACCGTCCGATCCTCCTTACCTCTCGGTCCACTCACCCCCTTTGTGAGTCTTCTAAACCCATTCGTTTCTATATTTTTCTACATCTCTAATACCCAAATGAAACGTGCAAAGTCTTGACAACAACTCCTAAATTTCTACACATTTCTTAAACAAAAAAACTAACAATCTTTCCATTTCATTTTCTTTGATCTAAACATATCTCTGGGGTCCTTGGGGCTTAATATTGCCAAGATATGGATGAAATGCATCAAGAAACCAAGTGGAGTATTGATATACATATGGATCCTCTTCTTATATTGTTTGTTTATTTTTCTTGATCAAGAACAGTCCCTAATGGATTATGTCCAAGAACTCACTAGTTGAGCCAATTTTTTGATTTATTTTGTTTACAAATCACCATCTAATTTGTCCTAACACATTAGTGTTAGTAAATTTTATTAAAAATATAAGTTATGATATAAATGACTAGCAAAATGATGTAAAATAACCATGGGTGTTAACTTACAATTTATTTTATGATTATGTTTATATTTATGTACTAACACACTTGTGTTCGTTGATTATGGCATGGATTAAATATTGTTACTAGTAACTTATGTTTTGGACAATCTTATGATCATATGTGACATTACTAGTAATAACATTTGTTATGGACTATATAGATGGCTTAAGATGATAAAATGGCTAAACCATGGAAATGAACATAAAGGATTTTACTAAGTATAATCTACTTATATATTTTATGTCATGGATTTTATTTCATAAAAGTCTAACTTGTTACTTACTACCTTTGGACACACACACACACACACACACACACACACACACACACACATATATATATATATATATATATATATATATATATATATTAAAAAGACTCACTTATTATGGAAACACTTGCATTTAAAAACCTAACAAAAAAATGTGTTAGTGAAAATCACGGACCAAATTTGGATATGTGCTTTTGGCTAAATCAAGTAAACATGTCATTTATGTCCAATGATTTTTGTTGACATAAATACTTGAACTCATCATAGATTTTTAACCATAAAAGAGATGTTTAGAAACCTTAGAAATTCCTATAAAAGTCTAGCTTTCAAGACATGGATTTTTACAAGTTAAATATATATTTTACATTGATAGTCTTATAAAAATATAAGCAAGGCCAAATATGGATTTGTGTATATTTTTATAAATCATTTCTAATACTTTGATGAATCAAAGTGATCGAAACAAAAAGACGTTGCGTAGTAAGAAAACCGGGACCAATACGGCGATATACTCGTAAACGTAAATATTTGCAACATAACCAAGCAATATGTCTTGAGGTTGAAAAATGATTTAAAATCTATACTAAACACTTAATTAAAAATCCTATAAGTCAAGTATCATAAATTTCATTTTTAAACAAATCGGTGACTACGGTTCTTAAAAATAGATAAATATTTTATTTTATAAAATATTAAAACCACTTATATTTTCTCTAGATTTACTAAATGTTTTAACTCGAAACTTATCGTTCCTCACATTATTCAAAGCAAACTTATTTTAGAACGATTTAACGATAAACGTAAACATTTTACGAAGTTACAAACATTAAATAATTATTGTTGTCATATAATTATTTAGAGAGTTTTAAGAACTTATGATTTACTAAGATTCTTAGTTAAATATAATTATTGGATTAATAATTAAAAACCTTGACTAAAATCATATATTTACATAAGTATAAATAATGAATATCATTATTACATTACTAACTTATGTTATTCTTCAAACTGTTACAACTTGTAATAATTTAATAAAATTATTCCGACAAGTTAATAAAATTATTTCGACAATAATTATAATCTCATTTTCCAATAAACTATAGTTATTTTATAACTTGACACAAATGGAAATTCCAACGAGAAGCTGATATAAATAAACAGTCGAATTATAAGAATAATAATACACATCATTATTTACCTCAATGTTCAAGACTTGATTTATTTCTTAAATGAATTACTTTCATTTTTATTGTTTTTCTCTTATATTTATTTGAACATAAATATAAATCTAAACGTATGTATTTATTTACCTAATAAATACTAATAATCGGGTTTTCTAAACGAATACAAACGGAATTATACGTCAAGACTTGATCGGTATCACTTGGGTAACGATTTTTACTTAAATGATTAAAAACCCTTATGCAATTGTTTTATTATTATTATATTTAGGACAATACTTGCTAGCAATATCTCCGGTTTAGTTCATCACTACTACTTGATCAAGTGAGTTTCACGACCCCTTTTCTTTATAAACTGTATTATACTCTTGGGGGGAGAAATCTTGAACATATAAACCTTTTTACTTAATATTATTGCTTATTTGTTAGATGTATGACTGCTTGTTCTCTTACTGCACATACTATAGTACATTATCGTTATAAACGTTTGTACAACCGAATCCCACTATTAGTTGATTTCAGTTAGTTCTGTACAAAGCGATAACTAGTGAATAGATCTATTTGGGTTGACAATCCTATCCTGATTGGTGGCTCAAACTCTGACTCCGCGATTTTGTCTTGGCGTACATGTCTGTTATTCTGCTCCGTTTGGTATCTCTAGGGCGAGATACCATGACTGGGTAAATCTGTTAGTATTTGAAATCAAGGTTCAGGTGAGATCATACCACTACAACGGTACACCAACATAATATTCATGTATGCCATAAACTGTTTTACAATTGAATTATAAAGTCATAAACCTATGAACCTCACCAACTTTATGTTGACCTTTTAAACTCATGATTTCTCAGGTAATTGAGCACATGACGAAGACATGCAAATGGGGCTTAACTAAAAATATCGAACCTGTAATTCCGTAGTCATAGTCCCGATCTATCCCGAATAATTACCTTATGTTTTCAAAGTATTAAATTAAGACTTTTATTCTAAATGTATGACTTTTTCATATCACCACTCTTTTCCACTGCAATAAATGATATGTCATTTTTATATAATGTCTCGAATAATATAGAAGTCGTTCCTTGTATTCCACGACTATTATTCCATCTCGTTCACATCCAACTCCGTTGACCGGGGTGTGACAGTTTGGTATCATAGCCGTGGTTATAACGAACTAGGTGAAACAAAAAAACAAAAAACTAAACCTGGACTATAACCCGTTCTGAAGCCACCATTTGCATGCAAGACCACTTATCTAACATATTGACTTATGTGTATCCATGCTTTACTATTTCTATAGTTTCACGTTTACTTTAATTTATATAAATGATATTGAAATTGTTACTAACTCTGTTTTCTCTTGGAATATATCGTAGAGATGGCTTCGCAAGAAGTCATTTGCATTACCGATTTCGAGGGAGAGCAGGATCAGAGAGTCCCTGACTACACACCATCACCCGAGGACTACATTCCATCCAGTCCTAAGGCATAGATCCC
>JBCNJP010008782.1:0-36464 GCA_039602395.1 Deinandra increscens subsp. villosa
CTCCCTTTCCGCCTATAGTTTCTTCTTGAGCTCTTCTTGGTACATGTTCGTCTCCTATACATTACACAAAGGGGAAAAACTAAATGTATTTTGTGGTTGTATCACTTATTCGTTAGGTTAAATCATACTTCTGATTCGGCCTTTGGGTTCTTCTGAAGCTCTGGAATCGATGGAGCAAAGTAATCCACCCTAAAACGATCTGAAGAGCAAAATAAAAAAAAGGAGAAAAAATCATATGAAAAAAAATCAACAAAAGGATAGAGATACGGATGATTGAATACAAAGAAGAACAGTACAAAAATGACTAAGAACTCACCGCATTTGGTTTCCGAGAGAGAATCACTGATTTGCGAGACTTGTGGAGAAGCTTGAATTTCAAAATTCAAAAGTCGTACACTTCGCGATATGAATTAGGTCAAAATAGGGGGCGCCAAGCTTCTTATATGCATCAAATTGATGTTTTTTTTCCAAATTCATGTTGCATCCACTTTCAAAGATCAAAAGTAGGAAAAAATCTCTCTTAAAAGAGGAGATTCTCTGCTTGATAAAATAAAAAGACATCCCTTTCCAAAATCTGATCCCTGCAAAGTCTGTGTTTATCGGATAGATTTTGAATTCGGGCTTCTATAAGCCAGCTTGAACCACAGATGAAGATTGATCATTTAAGTGCTTTGCTCACTTGTATTTATTGCTTAAAGATTTGTACCTTTTAATGTTTTAACATCATGCTTTAAGGACTTGTACATATAGCATTATGATTTGTGCATTTCTTAAAAGTTCAACTTTCAACATTCTCTCTCTAAAACCCAGCCCAAACACCCTCAAAAACCCAGCCCGAACACCCTCAAAAAACCAACTCTAACACCTTAAAAAACTAGCTCAAACACCCTTTAAAAACCAGCCCGAACACCCTCAAGACACCAACTCAAACACCCTCAAAAGACTAGATTGATAATATATATGTACATATACATATATATATATATATCCTGGCTATATGAAATTAAAATACTACATATATATATTTGAATTAAAAATCCAAAGATAGCAAACTAATAATCTTGAATTTAAATCCAAATATTTTTAAATAATGCAATCCAACCCTTACAACCTTTGTAGCTACTTTGTAAACACAAAAATTACAATGCAAAATGTAATTCAAGTGAATTACAAAGCCGCTAAACCGCACAAAAAACTACAAACTAGATCCACGCTCGCTTTGACATTTGCACAACCTTTAGACGCTTCTAACGAGTCGAGTCATCAAACACCTTGTTAATAAAATATTACTCTTGGGGCTTCAAGCTTTATATTTCCTTGCTCTTTTCCTGGTGCTAGCCTCTTGCGAGTCGTGTGAAATAAAAGTTGTTGCTTCAAAAAAAATTCCAATCACACCCACCTAAGAAACTGTTCAGATGTTATTGCAGGCTATAACAAGATTAAGCATATGGTAATATCTAACAAGATAAAGCATGTAGACAATTTGGTATTTAAGAAATGGTACAGTGCTCAGATCTTCATAGCGTATGCCAACATCTCTAGGTTGAAGCATTATAATAAGGATTGGCAGAGCATTACAATCTACTATCTGCAGATAATATTGAAATTTGTTATTGAATTTAGTTATTATCACACAAAATAAGTTACTGTGACCCTTATAAGAACCAAACCTGGGTTTTGTTTTTATCATTTCTGAAAGCCGGTGTGCGTAAGGCTTATTTTGTAACTCTTTGCACATTTACATCGGCTCCTGCTGCAACTCTTTGCACATTTACATCTTATGAGAGTATATTTTGTAACGCTTTTATATATTTAATTCTATATTTTTATTAGTTATAATATATAGTAAATTACTATTTGCATCCCTGAGGTTTGACCACTTTTGTCACCTGCATTCGATTTTCAATTTATTAACAAATCTCAACCGAGGTTTGCATTATGTTGCCATCTGAGTCCCTCTGACTACAGGCTTAAATTTTTCTGTTAAGTGAAAGGGTATTTTTGTCATTCCACAAATGAGGGACTTGTTATATAAAATTAAAGATACTAAAAGACAGGGACTATTTGTATAAATTATCTAAACTAATTAAAACTGTTGATACCCGATATGTGCGTCGTGTGAAGTATCGAGCAAGGAACAAGTTCATGCCAAAGTAGGTCTGGCCGAACATGGTCCGAATCTGAAGTTCGGACTGGCCGAACCTGAGGTTCGGACGAAGCTCGGCCAGCTGAGTATAAATAGATGGTTGTTCTTTGTAACAATTAGTTCTGAGCATGTGAGATTTCTGCTAAGTGTGTGTTTCTGAGAGTGTTTTCTCTATGTCATTTCTAAGTGTTTCACTGATTGTAATTGTTCGTTTTGATCAATAAAACAATCGGTTAATTACGTTTCGATGTCCGATTAGCTAGATCGAGTAGACGATCTGATGCTCACGCATTTTCAAGTGGTATCAGAGCTTTCTGGTTCACTCTACTGATCTGTGGTTGCTATTTTTGGATTTTTGAGGCGTTTTTGGTGATTCTCGAGTTTGTTTACGTGTTTTCAATTAATTCTGTCGAGTTTTTCATGTCTAAATTGTTCCTAAATCGTTCCTTATCAGTTTTTCTGTTTGACTGTTGCAAATCTCATTGAAATTCATCAAAATTCGAGCGTTTTTGAGAAATTATGTCAAGGTTTGGAGATGTCTGGTCAGGTTCGGAGTAACTGCTCCGAAGCTCAAGTTAGGAGCAGGTTCGGTCGAGGATCGGACCAAGTTCGGTGAGAGTTCGGTGGTTCATAGAAGTTCGGTCAGTTAGTTAGGTTCGGAGCTAGTTCAGACAGAGTTCGGGATTTGGATTTAGATTCGGAGGAAGTTCGGAGCTTTGATATAGGTTCGGAGCAAGTTCTGCCGGCAGAATCTAAAAGTTTTCAAACGATGTCGGAATTTCAAGCGTTTGCTACGATGCAGAGTGTGATGCAAACCATGTTGAATTTTGATAATGAAATCGGAACAAGTCAGAAAGTTCCCAAATTGTTGAAGCTAGAAGATTATCAAAATTGGAAGAAACGATTTTCTGCATACATCAGCACAAATGATATTGATTTATGGGTTCCGATTCGAAAGTTGTATGAATGACCAACTGAAGATGGAGATTATAAGGAACTTCAAGATTTTGATGCTGCTGAAAGAAAAAGTTATGAGCTTGAAAAGAAAGTTTATGGTTATCTTACTATGGCTTTACTTACCGAACTGTTACATCAATTCAGTACTTGTAAGAAATCAAAGCAATTGTGGGATGCTCTCTCAGCAAGATGTGAGGGTAATAATGATTACAAGAAGATTCGGAAGAAAGTGTTGAATAAAGAATTTGATAATTTTCAAAATTATGAAAATGAGAACATTACTGCTCTCGTTTCACGGTTTTCACATCTAATCAGTGAATTAAAGATAGTTGATATTGAGAAATCTGATGCTGATTTGAAGGAAAAAATTATGGAAGCTTTACCTGAAAAGTGGGAGAATTATGTTTTGCTGCTCACTCATGACAAAGATTATTCTACAATAACGTTTCACGAGCTTACTGGAAAACTTCATGCTTGGGAAATGGAAATGTTAAATTCAAAGAAGTCAACTGCTACTCTGCAAAATCCTGAATTGTATCATGGTGAGAATACAACAAGCATGAATGCTAAATCTAAGCCAAATCTGAGTTCTGCACCAAGTGTTGCTTTCTTATCTGGAAGTTCTGAAAATTTTGATAACAATTCATCACGGGGTTGTAGTTTTACAATTCCAAATTCATCAAGTCAGAATGCGTTTTCTGCTGAATCAACAGATGATTGTGCTAAAATGATTTCTGCATTGATTTCATCATCTTTTGGTTTGATTATCAAGAATGTTGCTGATGCAAAGTTAACCACCGATGATCTTGATGCACTTGATGATGATCAACTAACTGAATTGGATATATCTTGACAATATGCTATGTTATGTCAAAGATCGAAAAGGTTCTTCAAGAAACATGGAAGAAATCTTTCTGGTGATAAATTGGGTTTTGACAAGTCAAAGTTAAAATGTTATAAGTGTTCGCAGCTTGGACATTTTGCCAAAGATTGTCAACAGTTACATGCAAGCAAGCCTGGTTTTACTCAATCACCCAAGCCTGGTTTTACTCAACCATCTACTAGTAACACAAGCAAGACAACAGCTTTGACATCTCAACATGATGGTGTTTATGATTGGGGTCAACATTTTGGATATGATACATCAGCATTAATTGTCACACATGAACACGATGATTATTATTCTGATTCGAGTACATATGACGCTGCTGAGAGTGAGAAATTTGAGTCTAAAATTGAAGCCTTGATGAAAGAAAAAGAATTTTTTATTGAAGAAGTCAAAAGAGTTACTGCTGACTTAAAAATGATTAGTTCGGAGTTGGGAATTTCTAAGGAAAATGAGAAGGAATTGGGTGTGAAGAATGAATGTCTGCTTAAAGAGTTCAAATTGTTGAATGAAGTTTTAGAAATTTCTAAACAAGATAAAAGGGATGTTGAAACTGCAAAAGCTAAGATCTGTAAAGAAAGAGATGAGTTGGTGTTTGAAGTCAAGAAATGGAAAGATGAAGCAGAAGATACGGCTAATGATTTTCAGAATTTGTTTTTATAAATTCAAATTTAAGCTTGATCTGCTTACAAAGAATGTTGAAGAATCAACTGCTAAGATTGAAGCATATCAAGTTGACATGGAAAAGTTGTTGGATGAGAAGCGGGAGTTGGTTCGTGTAAATAAAGTTCAAGCAGCAAATTTGGAGATACAAAAGCGCAATGAAGATAAATTGAAGAAGGAATTATTTGAAGGCCTTGATAATCTTCGATTGCAAAAATTTGAAACTCACAAAGTTGCGAAGAGATTGATTGTTACTGAGAAAGAGTTAGCTGAAGCTCAACAGAAAATTTCTGATCTCAAAATTCAAGTCATTGATGCAAATCGTTTGCTGAACAATGTATCAATTTCTCAAGTTTTCACAAGCTTTTTAGCTAATGATGCTAATTTTGAGAAGATGTTTGATAAAACTGCATCACCCCCCTGCTCAGATCAAAGAGGCTTTCAAAGAAGTGACCGAGCAAGTTCCTGAATTTGATTATTCAAATGTTTCATCATCTACTGCTGAGGAAGATAACGTTGTGAAGAAAAAGAAGAACAAGAAGAATAAGAAGCAGAAGGGAAAGAAATCTGAGGTTCTTCCAGCACCAAAATTTGTATCTGGTTCATCTTCTGCTGATAATGAGAAGTCAGCTACTTCAAGTGACAAGATTAAGTCACAATCTGAATTTGATGAAAATATCTTTTATGATCAAAAGAATGTAACTGAAGTGAAAGCTGAATTTTCTCAGTTAGCAAAGCATGGACATTATACATCTGAGGAGAAAGTTGTTGGAAAGAGGGTTAGCTTGGGTTTTCATGAGAAGAAGGATAAAGCTGAGGAGGTTCCATCATCTGCATCACAAAACTTGAAGAAACTTAAGATGCAGTAAGTGAAGAAGGAAGTGTTCAAAGCAGACAAAGTTCAACCTGAGAGGTTCTACAAGCTCAAAGGTTCTGATTAGCTTTTCTCGGACAAAGAGTTTCCTCTTCATTGTGTCGATGCTCGGAAGATTTCTGAGGTCTTTGTGAAAGATAAAATTTCTTCTGAAAGTTCTCAATCTCGAAGCCCAACATCTAAATGGGTGCATGATCACAAACATCAGGTATTTGATTCTAATTTTGATCATGTTCGAGATATTCCTATGTGTAATTTTTCGCAGGTACATCAAAAGTGGGACAAAACAAAACGAATTTGTTATGTTTGCCGCCGAACAGGGCATATGGCAAATGATTGTTCACTACCTACTGATTCATCACAAAGGTTTCATAAGAAACCAGTTTTTGGAAAACCTGCCACACAAATGTTCTTTGATAAACAAGGCAGAGTTTTTGATGAAGTTGAACCTACATTCTTTCATAAACAAAAACATTTTGTTCCAATGTTCTCAAAGGTTCAAAGTGTAGGTTCATCATCACAGTTACCTGTGATAGGTTCATTAAAAACAGAATTACGAAAATCACAACAATGGAAACCTGAGGTGGTTTCAAAGCAAAACAAGGACACTGGTCGACCAGAAGCGATTCGCTTCAGGTCGTTTGTGAACTAATAAGTTTGCCCAGTGTGCAGGTACTTCTAGAAGACCTATCGACGATTGCCAAGTTGTTGGTGGAGGAGTATTCTGCATAATTTAAATTTCATGATCAATTTTTCAAAATCTGCAAATTTTCTGAATTCTGATCCGTGTCGTGTTGATTGATCAATTTTCTTTGTTTACGAGTTTTTCTCAAAATGCCAAAAATAGAGTCTTGTTTTTGTGTAAAATGAAAATCCAAACATAGAGTTTTCATTTTAAGGGGGAGAATTGTAAATAAGGAGGAGTAATTGAGAAAAAACGTGTTATGGGAAGAAGGTGAATACATGCCAAAAATATAACGAAGGAAGGTGAATACATGCATAATATAAAATTGTGAGAAATTGATCATTGGGAAATGATGGTACATTGGCTTACGTATCTGACTCATGAATAGAGTAGATGAAAGGGCCATAAGATCATTGTTTGATGTGTTTGGTAGACTCGGCAAATCAGAAAATATTCTGATGTGATATACATTAAATACTAATGCTTGACCATGTGGATAACATCTTGATGCATATTTCATGACACAAAAAGAAAAATAAGTGTGAATTTCAGAATGAGAAGTCACTGTGTATACATGTGTTCAAATGCAAAGATTTAAACTTCTTTAATTTTCTTTATTTTGTCAAACGATCGGACTTTCTCTGCGTATCAAAAGATCGACCTGATCGTTGTTCATTTGACGTTCTGCATTATTTTCTTTGGTGTTTCGTATAACTCATCAGATTTTCTTTGCGTGTACGGGAGTACCGACCTGATTGTTGTTGAGTTATACAACTTCAACTTGTTTTATTTTCTTATTTTGTTAAATCCGAGGCCTTATCTGTGTATCGAAAGATCGACCTTAAGGTAGACGATTTAGCGTTCTTATTTCTTTTTGCATGGAACACAATTGACAATATCATGAAAAATACTATGCTATTGTCACAAGGGAAAAAGAAAGTCAAACAAAAAATGTCTGAGTATGTCTGATAGTATGGAGTACACTGGTCAAAGCAAATCTAATCAATACTTTAACATATTCAGATGTTATGAGTATGATTATGCCTGAGTTTAAGATGGACAATTTATACCAGCAATCAGTATGACTTATGTGTTTCAATTAATTGAAATTGAAGTGTAGTTCAGTGAGTTATGTCCAATATGATCCCATATAGTGATCTTTCTCATACCAAAAATAGTGTTTGATTCTGTATTGTGATTTCATTTCATTTCAGAAAAGAACAAAAAGACTTTCGGTGTGTTTTAGCATAAACTTTGAAAAATCAAAAAGATTTTAAGTTTGTTTTGATATAAATTTTCTAAAAGTCAAAAAGATTTTGTTTCTACTTTATTTTCGATCTGATCAACACGTGATACAAAATTCAATTTTCAAAAGTCATTTCTTGGAGTCTCGAAGAGACGTTTTGTGCCAAGATTATTTGTGTATTGATGCAGGATGCTAAAGTGCAAGTAATCACAACTTCAAGTCTTCTGAAGCTGTTGATAAAGACCAGAGATACACAAGTCATTGTCAATTATTCAAGATCAATCTACGATCAAGTTGAGGAGGAGTTTGTTCGAAGATTCATTTCATTGGACAAACAGATTCTACGCTTGAGGGGAAGCTTGGTTGAAGATACAGATTAGATGATGTAGAAGAATAGAGATACTGCACACGACGAGGGGGAGTTTGTTGATACCTGATATGTGCGTCGTGTGAAGTATCGAGCAAGGAACAAGTTCATACCAAAGTAGGTCTGGCCGAACATGGTCCGAACCTGAAGTTTAGACTGGCCGAACCTGAGTTTCGGACGAAGCTCGGCCAACTGAGTATAAATAGATGGTTGTTGTCTGTAATAGTTAGTTCTGAGCGTGTGAGATTTCTGCTAAGTGTGTGTTTTTGAGAGTGTTTTCTCTGTGTCATTTCTAAGTGTTTCACTGATTGTAATTGTTCGTTTTGATCAATAAAAAAAACGGTTAATTACGTTTCGATGTCCGATTAGCTAGATCGAGTAGACGATCCGATGCTCACGCATTTTCAAAAACTAGTAAAAAGACATGCGCGTTGCCGCGGGTCATGTGCTATTATTGTACGTTTATGATTATACGGCTTTGGTCACGTGCACGGGTCATTTGTAATTTTTATACAATTACGGGTCATGTGTAATTTTTATACAATTATGGCTATGTGTTTTTGGTTTTGAGGTTTTCATACTATCACTCGTGGGTCATTTGTAATTTTTATACAATTACGGGTCATGTGTAATTTTTATACAATTAGGGCTATGTGTTTTTGGTTTTGAGGTTTCCATACTATCATTCTGCGTGTTGATGCGACTCTTACAATAATGATGAGTACAAGGAAATTTTTGGTGGATATTGTATGTCCAGACCCGACAATATCTAAGAACCCAACCCGGTTGTGGCCTGTAAGAGTTACCTTGAGGCAACGAGAACCGAACACGTTTAATTAGTAAATGTCGTTCTGCAAAAATATAAATAATAATTAATTATTTTCTGATATTATTAATTTGTTAATAATAAAAGTAGAATTATAATTATTAATTGTTAATAATTATTTATCGGTGAAAACATAAATAATAATTGTTATTATTACTAAATAAAAGTTAATTTAATAAATTAGTTTATTTAATTGGTTTTATTTAAAGTGGTTGGATAATTGTGATTTAAATAAATTAGTTATTTAAAGATTATCTCTAAAACCTGGATGGATAAATGAGAGGTTTAAATCAATTGTAGTTTATCTACAACTGACCAAGAGATAATGGGATAAGCCTTAGAAATTATTAAATAAACCAATTGAGGTTTATCCACAACTGGTTTATGGGGCTTATAAATAGGAAGTCAGATTAATGTAAATTGTTGCACTAAAATCTCTCCCAATCCCCTTGAAATTTTCGGCTCTCTCCCCTCTCCCCCTGCGACAATCGCTGGCCACCATACCGCCGGCAACCGCAACCTATTTTCCCGGCGAATCGCCATTGCAAGCCACCGCCGACGATCGTTTAGTCGCCACCGCGATCCATCTAAAGACCACCGCCGATCACCCCAACGCTGCTGCTCAGTCCGGCTGACTACCGCTGCACCGCCGCTGCCTTGCACCACCTTCGCTGCCACCATCGCACCACCCTTGTCCCGCCCCCGCATCACCGCCGCGCCACCGCAGTTTCAACCGCCGGTTTCCGAGACTAATTCTTGGTGCACTTTTCTGCTAAGGTTTTGAACCTAACCCCGAGCTTGCTTCTCCGATAACTTTTCGCAACCCTAGCGCTTGTCTCGTTGAACCTCGGTGTCTCGAACAGTTTTCCAACACGAACCGACCGTTCAAGATCTAAACACTTTTGGTTTAGATCAATATCATAATATTGGTTATGATAATTAGATAAATCGTTATATTTATTTATCACGACTTATTTAATTTAAATATTTAAATAATGATTTAAATAAATATACATATATACATCGATTTATATATACATATATACATCGATTTATATATATATATATATATATATATATATATATATATATATAACTAGTGTTTGTGTGTTGGTCGATTAGATCTTGTTGTTGTCATTTGATTTTTCGCGTTTGTTTTAATTAATATATTTTAGATATATTTACGCTTCCGTACTCTGATTTAATTAAAGTAATTACCTATATATTATTGAGAGAGTCAACATCGGAACACGCCTGTGTGTGTGCTTCCCCTGTTGACTTTCCCATATATTATATACGATCTTTAATACATTATTTCAATATTGTAGATCTAGACAAGTGGTAAGTCTATGGTGTTGTATTTTCGAGGACTCGTGTTCGAAACTTAAATTTTTTTTGTGCCTGCTTTTTACACGATTTGGAGTAACATCCTCATTACGTATGTGGCAATTTATCCCCTTTCTAGCCTCAATAGCTACCGCTACTCATCATCGACGAACTTTATCTTCAGTCGGATCTTTTTTCTTCAAAAGCATCTATGCCTTTCACAATTTCCCTCTGAAGGTTTATTCCTAACCTTATAATTCCTTCATCGTCTGTCTTTCAGTGTTTAATAATTGGTGTTTCGATTACTTTGAGATTAGGGTGATAGAGGACGCCGCTATCCAGTGTGTGATAAAGAATCAGAAATCAAGGATGAAAACACATGCAAGTTGATTTCTTCAGTTTAGGGTCTTGCAATCAAATTCCAACCTAGCGTGGGTGTTGATGTAATCTTCTTTTGTTGTTCTCTACTTCCCCCTTTCTCTTCTATCGCCTATGCACCGATGCAGTTTGCTTCCACTTTTTTAAGATCTGGTAATGATAAGCAATCTCTAATCTTATGTTTTCGTATGATGAGTGTAAGTTATTCCATGATTTCATTCAACCTTTGTCCCTTGATATATGGGTTAATTAGGGTTCCTATTTAATTGAGGGAAAATTTGTAATCCTTAAACCATCGCAGGTTGTCTGACTGACTAATTAAGTTGTTAAAAGTAAGGTTTCAACATGGCATGTTCTTTAAACTTATGTGATTATCAGTTTCTATATCTGAAGTCTTTTGTGTTGCTTCACAGTTTATTTTATGTGATTCATCCAAGAAAACTAAGGTTTCTTTACGGGTGATTTGTTTGTATGATGGTGGTATATGCTTAGTGTTGTTAGTATATCCTCTATTTTCATTTTCCTAAGACTAAACGTGATGATTATAAGTTAATTTTTGATGGTTCAGGCTTGAGGTTTCAGAAGAAGAGATTTGGATGATGTTGGTTCAACATGACATACGTTTGTGATATCTATTTCTTAGGTACTGGATTGTTGCCTATTCAAATTCCATGTTTGATTATAATTTTTTACTAACATCCCTTAGACCTTTTCCTTTTTTTTTTACATTCATGATGTAGATCTTATTGTTGTTGTAGATTAGGTGTCATTTAGTTTGTAGTTTGTGTCTTTTCAGAGATTTGTGTAACATACCAAATTTTTAATAAATCAAAACTTCCAGTTAACGTCTAGTCAATAAAAATTTCCGTAGTTAAGATAACCCCTTATGTTTTATAAATCACTTTCATGTGTAGATATGGGGTTAAATGGGTAACATTTATGTTTTGGTTAGAAATAAAACAAGGTTTAATCTTAAGGGGCCAGAATTGTAAATTTATAAAATTGTTTAGTCAAAATAGAGAAGGAGAGGAGGGGAGGTTGAAGTCACGAACTGGAGACCGATCCCCACCCTCATTCCACTCTCTTCATCTAAAATTCTGCAAATTTGAGGCCCCTAGCTGCGATTCTAAACCCATAATCTTGTATTTGAGGTGTTCTAGCATCAACAACCATCATTTGGGTGTCAAGTAAGTAATCTCTATGATCCATGCATGTCTAGGGTTCGAAAATTTGGGTCTAGAATCCAAACTCTGGGGATGATTAGATGTTATTATGATGATATGAGCATCATGTGTTGCTTAGATTTCAATATTTGACTAGTAATTGGTGAGGTAATCACCAAATCATTCTTCTTGAACCCCCATGTAAGATGACTACACTAGAAGGTAGTGAAAATTGGTTGCTTTGGTGTATTCCTTGCATGAATGTGCTAGTATTTGATGAATTAAAGATAGGTTAGAGGTGACTTCACCTAAACCTTGATAAATGGACAAGTAGGAGGTTCAAAGAGTTGGGTTATATGTGTGTATAAATATACGCACACAAGGTGTTTGATAAAATGACTAAAAGAGTTAGAATGTGGTAAATGCACCTAAATTGCTTCTATTGATGTTGGATGTTCATAGGGAACTATAAGTACACAAAGATGGAACCAACTTGATGATATTAGGTGCATTAGCTAGCGTGGTTAATGTATGCCTCTAGTTAGCATGTTGATGTTAATAAATACATGAAGCTAGGTGCAAACTTGGTGAATATGCTTGATTACCAACTATGTGAGATTGTAAATGTGCATGTGTAGCATAAAAATCATGTTATTGAGAATATGGTAATATGCTACTATGATTAATGTCCTAACATAGTTGGTGACCCATTAGGCAATCAAGGTGATCAAGGAAGCAATTCCGGCGCAAGTGGAGTTGGAGGCTCTAATTCGCGAGGTAACACTATTTATGTTACATGTAATAGATACAATGTAAATGTGTAATTACATATAAATGGAACAAGCTATGAATTATGTATACGGGTGACGAATGGTTCTAGGAACCGTGAAGCCCAATGCCAAAAGGTTCTCCAATGACCAAACTTGACCCTAGGAAAGATTCGGAGGAATCATATAACGAATGAAAGTTACAATGGGCGGAAATAGGCTTATAGAGCCTATGCCAAGTAACAAGAGAAAAGGAATCACAAATGGTTATAGAACCATAGATTCTGAGGCTTATATGTGGTCAACTAGGCATTGGGGTAAACCAAAGGCAAGGACCCGTCTTAACGGGTCAAATAAGAAACACGGGTCATTCGGATATCAACTAAAATGATTAGGTGAACCAATGACAAGTAGAATGAAATTATATAAATTGTGTCAAAACTTAGTGTATTAGTAATGTGCTAAGCTAGACACATAACGAAAACGTATTACTAGTTGGGTGTATGCATACAAACGTTGTGAGGTCATATTGCTTGCATTTATGTTCATGGTTATAAAACATATGTGTTGGGTCAATTCTGGATGGTAATCTTTGAGGTTGCCACAAAGATACCCCTTAATGGGGCAAACGGGTCGTAGAGTCCCGTTAGTGCAAATCATGACTTGAATTCGATCAAGGTATGTTTATGAGCCTAAAAACATGTTTTAGAAGTAATTTATAAGTGTTGAAACACTTGATATAAGGTAGGAAAACTGGGTTGGAAAAATCTGGGCAAAACTGGGTAAGAAGGCCAAAAATTTGGCTAAGTATGGAACTGGCCGAAAATAGCCAATATTCTGTCAAAAATGGTCCAGCGCGTACCGCCCAGAAATGATTCATTTTGGGCGTACCGCCCCAGAATGAAAAACCAAAATTTTATTGTTGTTCTTCATTATTTGATATTATAATAAATGGTTATGCAATAGAAGCTCACTATTGAAAGTGAGTATGTTGCAGGTAAGGCCAGAGTGTAGAGAGGATGCTCATCAAGTGTGCGAAGAACCGATCACCACAAGAAGGATTAACACGTCATGAATTTTGATGATTGGAACTAAAGAATCAAGTTAGTTATCACTTTTGGATGTCAAACTCAGTATTGCTATATTGTAAATGAAAAACCACTAGGTGGCATCTTATGATTACAAATCATATGTTTTGTAAAGAAATTTTCTGGGACCAACCTTTAATGTTATAAAATGTTATGTTTGACATCAAATTGTACGTGGGTGTTACAATTTGGTATCAGAGCCATGGTTTGAGAAAATTAAGTACTTGGGGAGTACTTGAACTCAAACCTTGAGCTCAGGGGAACGGGAAAAGTGATCGGTTCAAGTTTGATGAAGCGTCCAGGTTAGGTACATAACCATAAATTGATTGTTGATATTTGTGTTTAATAGGAATGATAGTTCCTATATGCCTAAAGGCAAAGTTATTAGTTATCACTCGGGAAACGCACGGGGAGGTGTTTTCACACCTGAACCGGGAAGTGCGTGAGTGAAGTGTCCCAGCTAGAAACGTGGTAATGCTAAGGCTAGAAACCTCGTATAAACCTGTGGGAGGATATTGGCCACGACCAATATAATGTATGCGTGAGTGAAGTATCCCAGGTAGAAACGGGGTAATGCTAAGGCTATAAAACTCGTATAAACCTGTGGGAGGATATTGGCCACGACCAATATAATGTATGCGTGAGTGAAGTATCCCAGGTAGAAACGGGGTAATGCTAAGGCTATAAACCTCGTATAAACCTGTGGGAGGATATTGGCCACGACCAATATAATGTATGCGTGAGTGAAGTATCCCAGGTAGAAACGGGGTAATGCTAAGGCTATAAACCTCGTATAAACCTGCGGGAGAATATTGGCTATGACCAATAAAACTAGAAAACCTTGCCAAGGGAAAGGAATTTGAATTGATAAGTATTATTGAATCCTATTGTATTAGGATCATGTTTTTGCCATATAAGAACTATATAATTGATAAGCATGATACAATGGGTGAAGAGAGTTCTAGGGAGCCACCACCATGTATCGTGTGGTATTTGATCTTAAATGGTTCATTGATACCATAGATCATAAATGAGATGAATATTTCTCAAGGTAACAAGATAGCATTGCGACAAATAATTAGGCAATGTTGTATCTTGAATAGAAATTTGTTAATGTAACAAAATAGCATTCTGACATATATTTAGGTATTGTTATATCTTGAAACACATGGATATTTATGTTCATGTGGGGTTACCTTGCTATAGGTAAGGAAAACCCTAAAGGTGGTCATAAGTGACATGTTAATTTTGCAGGAAAAATTGTACCTAAGCAAGTGGATGGATGATGACACATACGACCCCAAAGTGATCGGTTCAAGTTTGATGAAGCGTCCAGGTTAGGTACATAACCATAAATTGATTGTTGATATTTGTGTTTAATAGGAATGATAGTTCCTATATGCCTAAAGGCAAAGTTATTAGTTATCACTCGGGAAACGCACGGGGAGGTGTTTTCACACCTGAACCGGGAAGTGCGTGAGTGAAGTGTCCCAGCTAGAAACGTGGTAATGCTAAGGCTAGAAACCTCGTATAAACCTGTGGGAGGATATTGGCCACGACCAATATAATGTATGCGTGAGTGAAGTATCCCAGGTAGAAACGGGGTAATGCTAAGGCTATAAAACTCGTATAAACCTGTGGGAGGATATTGGCCACGACCAATATAATGTATGCGTGAGTGAAGTATCCCAGGTAGAAACGGGGTAATGCTAAGGCTATAAACCTCGTATAAACCTGTGGGAGGATATTGGCCACGACCAATATAATGTATGCGTGAGTGAAGTATCCCAGGTAGAAACGGGGTAATGCTAAGGCTATAAACCTCGTATAAACCTGCGGGAGAATATTGGCTATGACCAATAAAACTAGAAAACCTTGCCAAGGGAAAGGAATTTGAATTGATAAGTATTATTGAATCCTATTATATTAGGATCATGTTTTTGCCATGTAAGAACTATATAATTGATAAGCATGATACAATGGGTGAAGAGAGTTCTAGGGAGCCACCACCATGTATCGTGTGGTATTTGATCTTAAATGGTTCATTGGTACCATAGATCATAAATGAGATGAATATTTCTCAAGGTAACAAGATAGCATTGCGACAAATAATTAGGCAATGTTGTATCTTGAATAGAAATTTGTTAATGTAACAAAATAGCATTGTGACATATATTTAGGTATTGTTATATCTTGAAACACATGGATATTTATGTTCATGTGGGGTTACCTTGCTATAGGTAAGGAAAACCCTAAAGGTGGTCATAAGTGACATGTTAATTTTGCAGGAAAAATTGTACCTAAGCAAGTGGATGGATGATGACACATACGACCCCAAAGTGATCGGTTCAAGTTTGATGAAGCGTCCAGGTTAGGTACATAACCATAAATTGATTGTTGATATTTGTGTTTAATAGGAATGATAGTTCCTATATGCCTAAAGGCAAAGTTATTAGTTATCACTCGGGAAACGCACGGGGAGGTGTTTTCACACCTGAACCGGGAAGTGCGTGAGTGAAGTGTCCCAGCTAGAAACGTGGTAATGCTAAGGCTAGAAACCTCGTATAAACCTGTGGGAGGATATTGGCCACGACCAATATAATGTATGCGTGAGTGAAGTATCCCAGGTAGAAACGGGGTAATGCTAAGGCTATAAAACTCGTATAAACCTGTGGGAGGATATTGGCCACGACCAATATAATGTATGCGTGAGTGAAGTATCCCAGGTAGAAACGGGGTAATGCTAAGGCTATAAACCTCGTATAAACTTGTGGGAGGATATTGGCCACGACCAATATAATGTATGCGTGAGTGAAGTATCCCAGGTAGAAACGGGGTAATGCTAAGGCTATAAACCTCGTATAAACCTGCGGGAGAATATTGGCTATGACCAATAAAACTAGAAAACCTTGCCAAGGGAAAGGAATTTGAATTGATAAGTATTATTGAATCCTATTATATTAGGATCATGTTTTTGCCATGTAAGAACTATATAATTGATAAGCATGATACAATGGGTGAAGAGAGTTCTAGGGAGCCACCACCATGTATCGTGTGGTATTTGATCTTAAATGGTTCATTGGTACCATAGATCATAAATGAGATGAATATTTCTCAAGGTAACAAGATAGCATTGCGACAAATAATTAGGCAATGTTGTATCTTGAATAGAAATTTGTTAATGTAACAAAATAGCATTGTGACATATATTTAGGTATTGTTATATCTTGAAACAAATATTTATGTTCATGTGGGGTTACCTTGCTATAGGTAAGGAAAACCCTAATGGTGGTCATAAGTGACATGTTAATTTTGCAGGAAAAATTGTACCTAAGCAAGTGGATGGATGATGACACATACGACCCCAAAATGCATTGGGCTAGGACTCGAATGCATAATGGGCAGGTGCTAAGGTACAACTAGGTGGGACTACCCAACCTGGGTTACACTTTGATAAATAGTAATACATACAAATGTGTCTAAAGGTCATAAATCAGAATTTGAAATGAATGAGGAAATTAGTGAAGAACGACTCTGTAGGAGCCGTGAAACCAATATATATAATAAATGGAAATTGGTGAAGAAAGAATCTGTAGGAGCCGTGAAACCAATATAATAAATGGAAATTAGTGAAGAACGACTCTGTAGGAGCCGTGAAACCAACATAACGAATGTGGTAATTGGTGAAGAACAACCCAAGAGGGGGTCGTAAAGCCAATAAATTGAAACAAGGTTACATTTGGGACATCTTTGGATGTACAAAGGTTAATCCTTATATGGAATGGTCATAAATGAAAGATTAACGAATAACCATGGAACCAATGAGTCGAAATGGTCATATGTTTTAATTGACAAAACCGTTAAGGCGGTTGAATCATGTTTATTATGCGATGACATAAATGGTTAAAAGATATTGAATTTATATAATGCGATTAACTTTAAAGTGACTCGGGTGAACCCAAGTCTAGAATTGATTAAAAATATGAAATGTAAAATGTAATAGGGAGAAACGGGTTATTGCATATGCTAGCAAACCCGTAACCGTATGAAATGACTAGCGTTTAACAAAAGGTAAGAAGTAACCTTGTTAAACGCAGTAAAACTCATGTTGTTGAGTCATGTTTATTCTCGTGTAAGTTTTGTATAACTAATAGGGAATTGAAGCTATTAGGTGGGTGATCGACCCAACATCTTGGGTGAGACCCACAAGCATAGATGATTGTGAAGTAGGGAGGACGCTGTAAGCGACCGTTCCCGAAGATGCACAGAGGATTGCTATGCAAGTAAGTATGCTCAAAATTTTCCAAATAAATGTTGGAATGTAATATGAACAAGTAATTGTTCGTAAGAACCATAACTACATGCTAAAATGTTATGTGATCGATTAATGGTTAGTAATAACCATGTCGATATGTTAAATTGTTTAGAAATGATCCTTAGGGATCATAATGATGATTATTTGTTGATTGCTAGCTAAATGGTTCAAAAGAACCATAGCAACACAAAAATATGTTAATATGCCAACGTGTCAAATGAACAATAAATGGTTCATAGTAACCATAACCACAGATTAATGGGTAACTGGATGATAAACAATTCATAGGAATTGTGACAATAGCGATAAGGTAAGACGGATAAGGTTTTGCTAAACGTCATATTGATATGAAATAGCTAAATGACTCTTAGGAGCCATGGCTTGATTAAAACGTGTATACTGATGTGCAAATGATTTAAAGGAATCATAATTGATGTGATAAGTGTTAAAGGCTAGTATACAAGCCAAGAATGGGTCAAATGACGACACGTCAAAATGTAATCCTAAAAAGGGTTAAAGGATGGTATAAATGGCTTTTAGAGTCATAAGAACCATCTAATAAAAATGTATTACATTATTGAATGTGAAATGTAAACGACAAGTGATATGCTAAAACACTTGCAAATATTGTAATACTACTTAGTATGTGTAGGTACAGCTAGCCTGTGCAAGGACACAATTAGCAGGAGGGCTGCGGGGCGAGATTCCGACTAGGATTATCGTCAGGGTAAACCCGAGAAAGAAGGCTATATATACACAGATTGCGATGACACTAAGGTTGTGACATGGTCACTAGAACCTTAATTATAAGCGGTAACCGGGCAATAATGGTTAAAGCTCATAAGGTAACATCTATGATATGTTACATACTTTATTTATGCTTCATAGTTGCTATAGCATCATGAAATGCAAACAGACTAGAAAAGCAATAAACTTGCTCGTTGCGACAAGTTGTAAAGATGAATAAATATATGAAGTCTAATAATTAGATTTAAGCTCTAAATAATCGATGATGAATTGAAACAAGATTACATTGTGGCATTATTGATGTGAAATGTTGAATCTTGTAGGTAAACATTAATCGATTAGCAATGGTTCAAAGGGACCATAAACATGAGCAATTACGTTTAGAATTAATAAATGGGTTCATAAGAACCATAGTTACCAATAAATGTAATTCGTTAACTAAATGGTTTATGGGAACCATAATCATGTTAAATGAATGATAAACGATGGCTAAATGGTTCATAGAAATCAGGGAAACGTGAAAAATAATCGATTGTTAGATGTTAGCTTGATGGTTCATAGAAACCATAACATAGTTAAATTGTAGTATAAATGAGTTAAATAGTTCACCATCTTTTACTTGATTACATCAGCAAACTTGAATGATTAATCGTAAGTGCTTGTAGTTATGCACTAGCTTCACGAATAGAAACCATAACATAGTTAAATTGTAGTATAAATGAGTTAAATAGTTCACCATCTTTTACTTGATTACATCAGCAAACTTGAATGATTAATCGATTGTTAGATGTTAGCTTGATGGTTCATAGAAACCATAACATAGTTAAATTGTAGTATAAATGAGTTAAATAGTTCACCATCTTTTACTTGATTACATCAGCAAACTTTAATGATTTATCGTAAGTGCTTGTAGTTATGCACTAGCTTCACGAATAGGGCAAAATCCATTGTTTAGGATCCTGATATCTTCAAGGACTTGTTTAACCCTTAGCAACATTTTTATTCTTAACAACCTTGGTAGGTTTACTTTTAGGCCTAGATCATGGTAATTTAGACTCTAAGACAATGATCCAGCATATCCTTAGCTTAACTGATCATACTCTCTTATAACATAAATAGGAGTCGTAGTAGATTCTATTCGGGCAGGACACCCATTAACACACACCGAGAGCACCTTTATCGTAGTGCGTTAGTAAAGAACACTGTTTAGCCTTGTATAGGGCAGCACTGTATAGAATCAGATGATTTCTCATAGGATACTTGTAACTGCCTTTGTTACCTTAAAATGTTGACACCCTTTTTCCTTGGTTATTTTAGACCTCGCATTTTAAATTGCATAGTTGTTGTGTGATAATTCAGGTGAATGTGACTTTAATAACATAACTGAAATCAGGCATGTGATGACTAAGAATACCATGATATTCTCTTTGTATATATATAAACACGTCTGTGCATAACGGATACGTGATCGAGTCGGTCAATAAATACTCCAATGAAGCATAAACATGAAACATTTGAAAAGTTCAAAGAATTTCAAAACGAAGTACAAATCAGTTAAATCGAACTATTAAAATACTTCGATCTGATAGAGGCAGTGAATACCTAAGCACCGAATTCCTCGATCATCTAAAGGCCTGTGGAATTATATTTCTACCATCTAGATGCAAATTATATTTCCATCGGTTACTACAGTAACTCTGGTTATTTTTTCTACCATCTAGATGCAAATTATATTTCCATCAAAAGGAAAGGTAAGTTCCTCGAAGAAGAATTTCTGAAACGAGGAACAAATAATAACCAAGTGGATCTTGAAGAAGTTCAAGAAACACAGGTACCTGAGGAAGTCGCTGCGTCTTATCAACAAGAAAGTGTAGGTCCATCAGACATAGACACAAGCATTCGCAGAAGCAGTAGAATATGATGGGAACCAAATAGATATCTTGGATATCTAAATGGACCAAAAGTATTGTTAGTAGAGGATTCATCTGATGAACCTCCTAACTACAAAGCTGCTGTTTCAGATTCTGAATCTCAAATATGGCTAGAAGCCATGAATGCTGAGATGCAATCCATGCATGACAATCAAGTATGGGACTTGATTGAGCTGCCTCCTGGTTCTCGGTTCGTTGGCAGCAAATAGGATCTTCAAGAAGAAGATCAACATGCATAGAATTATGCAAACCTATAAAGCAAACCTTGTTGCCAAAGGTTTCACTCAAACCCAAGGGATTGACTATGAAGAAACCTTTTCACCCATTGCTATGATCAAATCGGTCAGGATATTACTTGCCATAGCCGCGTATTATGACTACGAGATATGGCAAATGGATGTCAAAACCGCTTTCCTAAATGGACTCCTCAAAAAGGATGTCTATATGGTACAGCCTGGAGGTTTTGTTAATCCCAAATATCCTAATAGAGTTTCCAAACTGAATAAGTCCATTTATGGACTTAAACAGGCATCTCGGAGCTGGAATCTTTGTTTTGATAGGAAAATCAAAGAGTTTGGTTTTGCTAAAAACGAAGATGAGCCATGTGTTACAGAAAGGCAAGTGGGAGCACTATATCATTTCTCATACTGTATGTGGATGATATACTGATCATAGGAAATGATATACGCATGCTTAATGAAGTTAAGAAATGGCTATCTACTTGTTTCGCTATGAAGAATTTAGGAGAAGCCGCTTACATACTTGTAACACCTATGGTAAAACCCTCGAGCTCGGAATATATAATCTCAAGAAAAAACAAAATCAATTTTTATTTCTGGAAGGCATGAGGACCAAATGCCCTCTCTGGTTCAACCTCTCGCGGTCCTCATTACCCGTCAGGTCACTGGGTCAGGATCCGCGTGTTTTTACCCCATGAGGACCGCATGGGGGTATGTTTGTGCACCTTTCGCAATCCTCATCGACGCCCAGCACTATAAAAACGAGATTTTTGTCGTTTTCTGCTCATTTGCACGACTCCTAACTCGAGAAAACTCTCTCATTTCGTCCATCATTCGCCTGAGAAGACTAATTCCGGCCAGAGGGAGCCTTGTGGCATCAAGATTTCAAGCATATAACAAGTTCCATGAAGCTCAGGTAAGCATCTAGTTCGTTTGTTTCTCCATTTTGACTTAAGCTATATTGTGGGTTCTTACTGATCAGTGGAATTTACTAGATTTTAAGGCATTGCATGTCTGATCCATGAGTGATCTAAGGCTTGTGGGAGCAAATTCATGGTGAAATCAACGTGAGTTTGGGTTAGGTTTTGCTTTGATGTCAAGTTTTTAGAGCGATCTAATGCCTAAAATCTGAGTTTTGATGATGCATGCAAGCTTGGAAATAGCTTCTGGAATGTACTAGGAGGCTGGAGAAAGTGAAAACCTGTTTAGAGAAGCTCGGTACAAGTTTTGTTGCTAAAGGTACAAGTCTTTTATGCATACATGTCGTGTTTTTGGATAGATCTTTGAATTCTGGGATCTTTGGCCTGGGATACCCACCATCTCAGTGACAAGATTGTCACATTGGAAGAGATTGGTAATCGGGTGGAGGCGGTGTTTGTAGTTTTATGTATAAAAAAACCCGAAAACCAAGTTATCTGGACTTTTGTCGATGAGTGATTATCTAAACCCAGATATTCCAGTAGCATTATGGTTGTTAATATGAGTTCAGATCAGTCCTTATGTTGGTAAATAATGAGTTAGAATTGGTGGAAATGATAAAACCCGCTTGTAAAATGATTTCGGGTAACATTTGGTGTTAAACCGGGACTTATATTATGAGAATTGGATACGACCTGGAGGACCTAAGAATTTATATTTTGGCTACTGGAACATGTTGGGAACAAAACCCCGTTGTCGAAACGAGCTAAAAATGCAAATTTTAAGAAAATTGCACTAAAGGACAAAATAGTCGATGAGGACCGCGTGGGTTTCGTTTGCTGGTTCGCTCGCGGTCCTCATTGCCTGGAAAGTCAACGTGGTCTGTTGACCACCCATGAGGACTGCATGGGATGTTTTTCTAGTTTGCTCGCGGTCCTCATCTCTCCCAGGACAGTTTCATGATTTTGTTTTGTTTTGTGTTTGGGAAATTACCGAGCACCCGGTTTTGTTATTTTTACGAGTAGAGTCCCGTAGAATTATAATGGTGACGTTTCACCACCCGGTTGGACTCGAGGATCTCGTATGGCTATTTTGGCCTCTCGGTACATTCCCGGGAATATTTGCAACTTCCCGTTCGTGTTGTTGTTTTCACCAAACGTTGTGTAAACGTTCTTGGTTTTGGGTTAGGTTCTGATATATATTTATGTATATATATTTTTAGACTCGCATCTGTGATACAATCGTTGGACCTTGGATTTCCTCGTGCCCGGTGACGTTATAGTTTTTCCGCCCGTTGCAATCTGTGAGTTGATAGCTTTTCCCCTACCTTTATTTAAATGTTTTGGGGTGTACATGAACCATGTCTTGTTGTGTTACTTGTTACTGTGCTTAGGTACGTGTTACCGTGTTATAAATTTACTGCATGTTACGTGACGTTCATGACATATTAGTATGGTTAATTTAGGTCTGTGTGGGGCCACAAAGACATATATTGCACCAATACAGCTGTAGAGGTAGATCAAGGTGTCTCATACCCGTTCTTGTTGATCCATTAGGGGTCGGGTGATGGCGTATATGCCTAGTCATGGGGAGCGGTGACGGCCACTGGTCCGTTTACCCCTCTCGCGTGCTGGTTTAACCATAGGAATTTATAGCAGACACAGTGTTTTTGGAAACAAGTTTTGGTTGTAAAAATGAGTCAAATGCGCTACGACTCACCAACAACTTTTCGTTGTTGACGTCTTTTTGGTTCATGTGCAGGTAAGTAAAGCTATGGTGGAAGTCACGTTGTGGTTTTGGGACGAGATGGTGTTTTGGGTTTTGGGGATTATCTTGTTATTATGTCGTTTTTGTTACTGTCATGACTATCTTGTGTTGTTTGTTTGTGCCCTCACCGTACTTGTAGCCTTAGGGTGTCCCTGGGCTTAGTTTATTTTTGAAGCTTGTATGTAAGACTTAACATAATCTATGTTATAGCCGACATGGCTCTAGTTATGTTTGTTGGACGGGTCGTCCGTTGTTGTGAGCCTTCGTTTACTCTTGTATCTATCTGTTTGCTTCCGCAAGTTCTGATACGGGCGGCCGGTCCCACTATCCTCTCCCCCGCGTCTGGCAGGGCGCGGCGCGGCGGGGTGTGACAGGTTGGTATCAGAGCCCAAGGTTCCAGCAGATTAGATGACTCTTAGAGCCACTAAGCTTGGACCTGTAAGAACTCTTAGGCTAAGCACGGTGCTAAGTCTAGGACTTAGGCGGACGTTTGTTTGCTAGGGAGTAATTAAGGTTTAGTGTAAGGTCGGTAGTGATTTCAGCCTTGCCAACTGCCATCCCTACCCACAGGTGCACTAAGACTTAGTGAACCCTAGCAAGCACATGAAAGCTGATAGTCCCTCCTTTGTTAAGTGTTGACCTAGGTGGAAGTTCGTGAGTTAGGAGGATATCAAGGATTAGTGTAAGGTCGGTAGTAGTTTCAGCCTTGCAAACTGACATTCCTACCCACAGGTGCACTAAGACTTGGTAAGTCCTAGCGAGCCAACCTAAGCTGATGGTTATTCCGTGTGCATGGTGTAATAGGACACATCGTCCTTAGTGTGAGTTAGGGTAACGGTACCCTAGGCATGCATGGGATTATTTTGATTAAAAATGCGGTACTGACTTTTCAATTGGACAGGTAATCTGAAGTCATGGTGTTTGGACGAAGCAAATCATCATCCTCACGATCTAGCGGAAAAGGAAATAAGAAAGTGGAAGCAGGTCCCAGTCGACCGGTTATTCTATTGAGCGCCGATTCTTCGGGCTATGTCGTGTCTCCTTCAGCATTCATTCGGAACACGCCACATCGGGAGGAGCAGCCATAGGAACTTTTGCGACCGCCGCGGAAGCGCATTGGAGCTCGTATGTCTGTTCGCCCTCAGCCACAGATCCAGCTGACTCAGGACGAGATTGATGCCGGTTTTGCCGTAGCTGTTGCAGCACCGCTGGTGAACTTGGATGATTATGAGGACGAGCCTGAGGAGCAGGCAGACGAGGTGGAGCCACTGCAACCAGAGCATCCGGAGCCCCAGTAGTCCGGTAACCATTTGGTCATTGAACTTTCAGCGGGACACTCTGTTAGCTATCACTCACAGCACCATGAGCACCACGTCTATGCATCTCCCGCTTACGCCCCATCGAGCTACGCCACTGGAGTTGACGACGGCACGGACGAGTCTGAGCCGATGGGCGAGGTCCCTATCGTCACGGCAGCCGCCGTTGTGGCAGGACAGCCTGTTCCACCGCCACCCCCTCCTTATGCTATGGATCCCCGTGACCCCTACATTGCTGCACGTATGGAGGCCCAACAGGTAGGCCTAGTTTCCGACCGCTACTCGTTCCCGGCATTGCAGCGGTCTTACAGCTCTCACGCCCCTTTGTACCCACCCCCTTTTGATCCATACTATGCTCATCCTCCGCCACCCCCACCATACATGATGCCATCCTACCCGTACGCTCCGTACGCACCCTATATTGAGCCTCACCGTTCATCCTTTTCGGGCCCTGGTTATCCCTTCCCTTACTCACCTTATCGTGACTTCGCGGGACCGAGTTCTCCTGATGTTGCTGCTCTTGTGGAGCAGAACCGCGCACTGGCAAAGGAGAACGAGGAGGTTAAGAAAAGAGAAAAGAGTATGGCGAAAATGTTATCCAAGGCGTCATCTGCTTTCGGGGAAGCAGCCAGGATCGGGTTAGGCATGGGGAAGAAGAAACACCGTTGATGGATACGGGTGCTGATGTTGTGGTCGTGTTGGTATTGTGCTAGCTGCAGTGTGATTGTGGTTCTTATCTTTTCATGGTTCTTGTTGTTATGATGTTTTCCCTTCAGTTGTATTTGTGATGTTTCAGACACTATCGTATGGTTGTTTAGAACTTGTAATGTTTAAGTGTTGTATTTGGATTTGGTTGCTAAACATTGTAAGACTTATGGTTGTGTTGTTATGGAATCTAGTGTGATGACTTTTGTTTGCAGTATTGGTGCTAGATTGTATTGTGCTCAGGATATTGTAGCTTGTTGAAGCTAGAAGTTAAGTAATGCCTTGAGTAGGAATTGCTTAGAACTCCACATATCCTCTGTTTCCGTAAATAGTCATGACGGTGCTTAGTTTCGTGAGCCCTCCCCCTATTCCGGGTTGTATCGGATGGGTGTTCCCTCCGTAGATCCCCGAGACATGTGACTGTAGCGATGCTTCACGTTGATCCATACCGTGGGGGCAAGACCGGAGCAAGCACTTATACCCCGTTTGTGTGAAAACCCTTGTGGAGATTGGTCCGTGTCACAGATGCGTTACAGTTGAGTCTAAATGAACCTTTATGTTGATTCTAATCGAGCGTCTCGCGTTACTTTCAGTCGATGATGAAGGCCGGTGTTAGCAAGACCACCGGAAGAAGGACACGTCAGAATACTGACGATCTTCAGAAAGAAGTTGATGAAGACAACCACTCCCTACATGTTGTAGATGGGAAGGATGAAAATCCTCTTACTTCAGAACAAAAGCGCGAAAAGGAGCAAGAAGATCGATTCCAGAAATTGATCGCTGACGGGATTGCTGCTGCATTCCCGAATCTAGTTGCTCAAGAAAAGAGGATAGCAGTAGAGAAGAATGACAAAGAAAAGCAAGACCCCTTATATGCTGAAAGGACCGAGTCAAGTCACCATCGCAGGTCCAAGTCTGAAAGGCACAAGGTTGTCGGAGTTGAGTCGTCTTCCAGTTCCCGAATCGAGCCTAAGAGGCGTCGCCATCACAGTCCTGATTCCTACAGCTCGGAGGAGCATGAGCAAAAGAAGAGTAAGAAAAAGAAGAGAAGAGTCGAAGAAAGAGGTTGCAGTTATAAGACTTATATGGCTAGTAAGCCAGGCACTTTCCGAGGTGATAAGAGCGCCACTGAAGCTCTTAACTGGTTAGATGAAGTGGAAGGGGCACTGGATATTAGTGAGTGTGCTGAGAAGGATAAAGTGAGGTTTGCTTCGCAATCGTTCAAGGGTCCAGCATTGACCTGGTGGAAGACGGAACTCCATAAGCGTGGAAGGACCAAGGCCTATGATATGGAGTGGGCCAAGTTTCGTAAGTTGGTTACAGCGAAAGTTTCTCCCAGAGCACGAGTCTGAAAAGCTAGAGAATGAGTTTATTCATCTGGAGATGAAGGGTTCAGACTACATGACTTACATCAATCGGTTCAATGAGCTGCTAAATCTGGTTCCGCATATGGCGAAGAAAGAGTCGACCAAGATTCGATGGTTTGTGTATGGTTTGAGCCCCGTTATTAGGGCTGATGTTAGAGCTTCTCGACCCCATACTCTAAAATCAGCAAATGAATTTGACTGGAACCTTATGTGAAGAATGGGATCGTCAATCTGGAAAGAAAGGGGAGTCCTCTGATAGAAAGAGGAAGTTTGGTGGTAAAGGTCATGATCGTGGTCGTGACCGAGGAGGAAAGAAAGGGCACCGAGATGAGAGAAGGGGCAGAGATGACAGAGGAAGGGATTACAGGAAAGAGAAGCCCACTTGTTACAAATACAACACCATCGGGCACTATGCTGATCAATGTGTGAAGCCCGCGGGGTGTTATAACTGTGGAGACAAGGGACACCGGATCGCCGACTGCCCGAAGCCAAGGGATGACACCAGATTCAGGCACAAGGGCAGAGATGGCGGAGGCCCAAAAGGTAAACCTCGAATTTTCATAATGACTACTGAGGAGGCACGTAAAAACGACGATGTCGTCTCCGGTACGTTTTCTGTGAATGGCAATTATGTTAGTGTGTTATTTGATTCTGGTGCAAATAGGAGTTTCGTTTCTACTACCTGTATTCCCAAATTGAAATGTGTATTGCATGCTTTAGATCGGCCTTATATTGTAGAAACTGCTAATGGGCAAGAAGTTAGTATCCCTGAAATTGTTAAGAATTGCCAGTTAAGGTTAGACGATGCCATATTTGATTTAGAATTGCTTCCCATGACCTTAAGTGAATTCGATATTGTACTCGGAATGGATTGGTTGACTCGGCATCGAGCTAATATTCGTTGCGACGAGAAGATTGTGGAAGTTGAATCCGCGGACGGGAAAATTCACACGATAGTGGGCGATCGTCAAGCGCGACCGTTGAAGATAATTTCAATGCTCAAGGCGAACAAATGCATGAAGAAAGGATGCCATGCTTTCCTAGCTAACTTGGTAGAAGTCCCTCGCGAGAAAAGGGTTGAAGATGTACCCGTTGTTTCGGAATTCGCCGATGTATTTCCGGATGAGCTACCGGGATTGCCACCTGAGCGACAGGTGGAGTTCCAAATTGAATTGGCACCGGGAACGACCCCGATAGCTAAAGCGCCGTATAGACTTGCGCCCTCCGAAATGCAGGAATTGAAGAGCCAACTACAAGAACTTTTGGATAAGGGTTTCATTCGACCTAGCTCTTCACCTTGGGGAGCTCCCGTGTTATTTGTGAAAAAGAAGGATGGATCATTTCGCATGTGCATTGACTACCGTGATCTCAACAAAGTAACCATCAAGAATAAGTATCCACTTCCTCGAATAGACGATTTGTTTGATCAGCTCCAGGGAGCGAGTTATTTCTCCAAGATTGATTTGAGGTCTGGATATCATCAAGTAAGGGTTAGAGAAGAAGACGTGCCAAGAACTGCATTTAGAACAAGGTATGGGCACTATGAGTTCACAGTGATGCCATTTGGTTTAACGAATGCACCTGCAATCTTCATGGACCTGATGCATCGAGTATGTAAGCCATACCTCGACAAATTTGTGATTGTCTTTATTGATGATATACTAGATCTACTCGCGCACGAAAGAGGAACATGAAGAACATCTCAGAACGATGTTGGAACTTCTTAGGAAGGAGAAGTTTTAAGCAAAGTATTCCAAGTGTGAATTTTGGCTTCAGAAGTTCAATTTTTGGGTTATATTGTGAGTGATATTGGAATTCTGGTGGACCCAGCAAAGGTTGAGGCGGTAAGAAATTAGGAACAGCCTAAGTCTCCGACAGAGATTAGGCGATTTTTGGGTTTAGCGGGATATTATCGTCGCTTCATTCAAGATTTATCCAAGATCACTAACACCTTTGACCGCGTTAACTCAAAAGAATGCAAAGTGGGATTGGAAGCAGAAACACACCGATGCGTTTGAACTTCTAAAGAAAAAGTTGAGCATCGCTCCTATACTCTCCTTACCCGAAGGATCAGAGGATTTTGTTGTTTACTGTGATGCATCAATCAATGGATTAGGATGTGTGCTGATGCAGCGAAACAAAGTGATTGCTTATGCATCAAGGCAGCTTAAGACACACGAGAAGAATTATACTACACATGATCTGGAACTTGGTGCGGTAGTGTTTGCCCTAAAGATTTGGAGGCACTATCTCTATGGAACGAAGTTTGTGGTTTTCTCTGACCATAAAAGTTTGCAGCATTTGTTCAATCAGAAGGAACTAAACATGCGTCAAAGACGTTGGATGGAGGTGTTAAGTGATTATGATTGTGAGATAAAGTACCATCCTGGAAAAGCCAACGTGGTGGCTGACGCATTGAGTAGAAAGGAAAGAACCAAGCCTCTGAGGGTTCGTGCGATGAGAATAGATGTGCGTGCTGATCTGATCGATGAAATTTTGAAAGCCCAAAACGAGCAAATAGCTGATCCAGAAGTTAATAGAAAGGAAGAAATGATGACCATCGTGGGTCGCCTTACTAAGGGACCCGATGGTATCCTTAGACTGGGAAATAGAATCTGGGTGCCGAAGGAAGGCGGTCTCCATGAAATGATCCTTCGTGAAGCGCATAAGTCCAGGTATATGATGCACCCTGGTAATGATAAGATGTACCAGAATTTGAGACCCCACTATTGGTGGCCGGGGATGAAGAGAGCAATTGCCGAGTATGTTGGGAAATGCCATACGTGTTTGCAGGTAAAAGCTGAGCATCAGAAGCCCGCTGGTTTACTTCAACCATTAGAAATACCCGAGTGGAAATGGGACATGGTGACTATGGATTTTGTAACCAAGCTTCCTAAAACTAGGAGTGGTAATGATGCTATTTGGGTAATCGTGGACCGATTGACAAAGTCAGCTCACTTTTTGCCAATTAAGGAAACTTACCCCACAGAACAATTGGCCAAGATTTATGTAAAAGAAATTGTGTCAAGGCATGGAGTCCCATTATCAATTGTGTCTGATAGAGATAGCCGATTTACTTCCCATTTCTGGCAAAGTCTTCAGGAAGCCTTGGGAACAAAGGTGAAGCTGAGCATGGCGTATCATCCACAGACGGATGGGCAGAGTGAAAGAACCATCCAAACCTTAGAGGACATGCTGAGAGCATGTGTGATGGAATTCGGTGGTAGTTGGGACACCCACCTACCGTTGGTAGAATTTTCATATAATAACAGTTATCACTCTAGTATAGAAATGGCGCCCGTTTGAAGCTCTATATGGCAGGAAATGTAGAGTTTCGTTGTGTTGGTCTGAAGTTGGAGAAGGGAAACATACGGGACCAGAGTTGGTTATGGCTACAAATGATAAGGTCCGAGAAATTCGAGAAAAGCTCAAAGCCGCACAGGATCGACATAAGTGTTATGCCGATCGTCGTCGTAGGCCTTTGGAATTCAAGAAAGGAGATATGGTAATGCTTAAAATATCCCCTTGGAAAGGGATTATTCGGTTTGGAAAGAGAGGCAAGTTAAGTCCTCGTTATATTGGACCCTTCAAGATCATATCTAAAGTGGGTAGCGTAGCTTACCAGTTGGATTTACCTGAAGAACTCAGTGGAGTTCACGACGTGTTTCATGTGTCTAACTTGCGCAAATGTTTAGTTGACGAGACTCTAGCAATTCCGTTGAAGGAAATTCGCGTGGATGAAAAGCTTAAATTTACAGAGAAGCCTGTAGAGATTGTGGAACGGATTGTGAAGAAATTACGCAGAAAGAAGATTCCAATGGTAAAGGTTAAGTGGGATGCTCGGCGTGGACCCGAGCATACTTGGGAATCGAAGGTGGACATGCGTAGGAAATACCCGCACCTTTTTGAGCCTAAGTGAATTCCGGGACGGAATTCTTTTAAGGGGGAAGGATGTAACACCTATGGTAAAACCCTCGAGCTCGGAATATATAATCTCAAGAAAAATCAAATATAATTTTTTTCTGGAAGGCATGAGGACCGCATGCCCTCTCTGGTTCAACCTCTCGCGGTCCTCATGACCCGTCAGGTCACTGGGTCAGGATCCGCGTGTTTTTACCCCATGAGGACCGCATGGGGGTATGTTTGTGCACCTCTCGCGGTCCTCATCGACGCCCAGTAGTATAAAAATGAGATTTCTCTCATTTTCTGCTCATTTGCTCATTCCTAACTTAGAGAGCTCTAAGTTTTCGACTGGTATTCCCCTATGGAGACCATTTCCGGCCAAAGGAAGCCTCGGGTGTGAAGATTTAAGCACATACAAGTTCCACGAAGCTCGGGTAAGCCTCTAGTTCACCCATTTCTCCAAATTGAGCATGGTTTTGTTGTAATCCTCTACTGACAAGGATTTTCTAGGGTTTCTAAAGGCATTGCATGTCTGATCAAGAGTGATCAAAGGCTTGTGGGAGTGTTCGTGTTGCAATCCAAGGTTAGTTTGTGTTCGGGTTTTGCTTTATATCAAGTTTTTGGATGATCCATTGCCTAAAATCGGTTTTGATGATGCATGCAAGGGTGGATTCAGCTTCTGGAGTGTATCTAAGAACCTTAGAGAACGTGAAAAACCCGCTTGGAGAAGCTCGGTACAAGTTTTGTTGCTAAAGGTACAAGTCTTTTATGCATGCATGTGTATTTTCGGGTAGATCTGTTGATGCTTCTGGAATATTTGGCCTAGGAAACCCACCATCTCAGTGACAAGATTGTCACATAGGAAGAGATTGGTAATTGGGTGGAGGCGGTGTTTGTAGTTTTGTGTTAAAAAACCCGAAAACCGAGTTAGTCTGTATTTTTGTTTGATGGGTGAGATTACCCAGATGTTCCAGTAGCATTTTGAAGGTTAAAATAAGTCTAAAACAGTCCCCAACTGATATCGGACAAGTTAGAATTGATAGAAATGGTAAAACCCGCTTGTAAAATGATTTCGAGTAACATTTGGTGTTAAACCGGGACTTATAACGAAAGTTTGGTACGACCTAGAGGCCTAAAAACTTATATTTTGACTACTGGAACGTGTTGGGAACAAAACCCCGTTGTCGAAACGAGCTAAAAATGCAAAATGGGAAAAATTGCACTAAAGGACAAAATAGTCGATGAGGACCGCATGGGTTTCGTTTGTTGGTTCGCTCGCGGTCCTCATTGCCTGGAAAGTCAACATGGTCTGTTGACCACCGATGAGGACTGCATGGGATGTTTTTCTAGTTTGCTCGCGGTCCTCATGTGTCCCTAGGACAGTTTCATGATTTTGTTTTGTTTTGTGTTTGGGAAATTACCGAGCACCCGGTTTTGTTATTTTTACGAGTAGAGTCCCGTAGAATTATAATGGTGACGTTTCACCACCCGGTTGGACTCGAGGATCTCGTATGGCTATTTTGGCCTCTCGGTACATTCCCGGGAATATTTGCAACTTCCCGTTCGTGTTGTTGTTTTCACCAAACGTTGTGTAAACGTTCTTGGTTTTGGGTTAGGTTCTGATATATATTTATGTATATATTTTTTAGACTCGCATCTGTGATACAATCGTTGGACCTTGGATTTCCTCGTGCCCGGTGACGTTATAGTTTTTCCGCCCGTTGCAATCTGTGAGTTGATAGCTTTTCCCCTACCTTTATTTAAATGTTTTGGGGTGTACATGAACCATGTCTTGTTGTGTTACTTGTTACTGTGCTTAGGTACGTGTTACCGTGTTATAAATTTACTGCATGTTACGTGACGTTCATGACAGATTAGTATGGTTAATTTAGGTTTGTGTGGGGCCACAAAGACATATATTGCACCAATACAGCTGTAGAGGTAGATCAAGGCGTGTCATACCCGTTCTTGTTGATCCATTAGGGGTCGGGTGATGGCGTATATGCCTAGTCATGGGGAGCGGTGACGGCCACTGGTCCGTTTACCCCTCTCGCGTGCTGGTTTAACCATAGGAATTTATAGCAGGCACAGTGTTTTTGGAAACAAGTTTTGGTTGTAAAAATGAGTCAAATGCGCTACGACTCACCAACAACTTTTCGTTGTTATGGTTCATGTGCAGGTAAGTAAAGCTATGGTGGAAGTCACGTTGTGGTTTTGGGACGAGATGGTGTTTTGGGTTTTGGGGATTATCTTGTTATTATGTCGTTTTTGTTACTGTCATGACTATCTTGTGTTGTTTGTTTGTGCCCTCACCGTACTTGTAGCCTTAGGGTGTCCCTAGGCTTAGTTTATTTTTGAAGCTTGTATGTAAGACTTAACATAATCTATGTTATAGCCGACATGGCTCTAGTTATGTTCGTTGGACGGGTCGTCCGTTGTTGTGAGCCTTTGTTTACTCTTGTATCTATCTATTTGCTTCCGTAAGTTCTGATACGGGCGGCCGGTCAAAGTACATACATAGATAAGATAATAGCAGGGCGCCCACGTCTGGCAGGGCGCTGTGTGGCGGGGTGTGACAATACTGGAAATAAAGATTCACAGAGATAGATCTAAGCGACTTCTTGGACTTAGTCGTAGTACATACATAGATAAGATAATAGCTCAGTTCAACATGGAAAATTCCAAGAAAGGAAATGTTCCTATGACGAAAGGAACAGTGTTGAACAAATCACAAGCTCCTTCCACGGACCTTGAAAAGAAGCAAATGGAAAAGGTTCCATACGCTTCGGCTATTGGATCAATCATGTATGCTATGCTCTGCACGAGACCTGATGTGTCATACGCATTGAGCTTGACCAATCGTTCCCAACAGACTCCAGGAATTGCTCACTGGACTACTGTAAAGAACATATTAAAATACGTTAGGAAAACAAAGGATGTGTTCTTGGTATACGGACACACTTATGAGGAGCTCACTATGAGATGTTACACTGACGTGAGTTTTCAGACTGATTGAGATGATTCTCGATCAAAGTCCGGATTCGTATTTACTCTTAATGGAGGCGCCATATCATGGAAAAGCTCAAAAGAGAGTGTTATGGCTGATTCCACAACCGAATCTGAATACATAGCCGCCTTAGAAGCTACAAAGGAGGCTGCTTGGATGAAGAAGTTCATTACTGATCTTGACGTGGTTCCTTCAATAAAGCAACCGATCGAGATGCTCTGTGATAACACAGGAGCCATTGCTCAAGCCAAGGAGCCCAGAGCAGATCACAGAGCCAAGCACATTCTGAGAAAATTTTACTATATACGAGAAGTACTGGAACGAGGAGATATCCGCATAAGCAAAGTAGAGACAGATCAAAACTTAGCTGATCCATTTACTAAGTCCATGGCTCAAGCTGCTCATGATATTCATAGAGAAGCTATAGGACTTAAATCGGTTAATATGTTTTGATTTAGTATTTGAATGTATGAACATTTAACAGTTATCTATTTATTATTCTTATTCCATTAGAGAATGCAATTTAAGAATTATAATAACTGTTCGTTTTTAGTACGTTTAGTTATCCAAGATTTTTTTTAAAGGCAAAGCCCGACAAAATAAATAAAAGGAACCAAAAAGTACAAGAAAAGCACACACTCAAACCATTAGGTTGGACAATTCCCAACCTTAACAGCTAAGTGAGTATAATAACACCAAACAACTAATCTACCATCCAAAATACACCTTACATAAGAATCAACCATACTATAACTAGAACAATACACACAAAGAGAATAGATGGCAACACATCTATTATCAGTAGCCAAAATGCAACCAATTTTCCATAACAACCAAACAATCTTTATCGAATGGCTCCTGCTTTGATACACTATCTTCCATCTCCATACCAAGCAACCCAAAACTTTGACAGTTTTCATCCGAGACCAGCAACATATGAACCAATAATCCTGCACTGCCAAGAAGTCAACCCAGTCCACTAACGAGGCATTCCACAGCAGCACCCTCATAGCCAAATTAGAACCAGACACTAAACCCCATCTGATCTCAACAGCCATGATGCAATTCAACTTCCAAAACACCCCAACAATCTTTATGGTAGCGCACCTTTGTTGTAGCACTATCATCATCTTCCAAACCGGGTAACCCAAATTTCTATTAGTATCCAACCACTTGCAGCAACAAATAAACCAGTTAACATGCAATACCATGAATCCACTCAAATTTAGTAACCAATCACCCAACAGCAACATTCCCAAATCCAGTTTAGATAAAATTATCACCCACTCTCTTTCCTTCCTCAATTTACCCCTATTGTAAACATTAATACCAAATAAGACCAACAGCTTCCTGTTAGCATCAACCATAATTTTCCACATAGACCACATTTCTTTGCCAAGAAAATTACAATTATTAGTCCCATAATGACCAGGTATCATCAGTTGTATAACTCCACTTATCCCACACACAATTTGCAGAAAGCCGACATGAGTATACTTCAAATAAATGTCTCCTTTCTCAAACTCCCCTGGTTCAAAATTTTTACTACAGCTGCTGCCAAACAATATATACCTGTCCATATCCATATCAATAACCTATCCAAAGATCCAAAAGCCAATTTTTTAAACAAACTCCAAAAATCACCCATATTCCATCTGAGATCAGAAGTATACCACAAGACCCGACAGTAAGAATTCCAACCTTTACACCAGCAGATTCCATATCTCTTATAATTACCACTATGTGTTGTACTCACATTAAACATCCAACCAGAAACATTATTAAGGTAAAACATATCAGTCCTAACACTGCTTTCGAAATTCCTCTAACACATCCAGAACATGCAACAGTTGCAGAAAATATTACTTATATTGACAACAAGGCAGTGCCAAACTGACATCCCAAAGCTACCCACAGACCCCCACCCCACCTCCAAGTGGAGGAAAGACTCCAATACTGCAAAGTAAAAAAGGCTGACTCAAAGAAATGGACAACAGAGATTAGGCACCAGAGAATGAAACTACAAATATAAAATTTAGGGGTAGAGAATGATGTCCTATAAGACCTGGTGCCAACCAACCTTATCTCTCCAAGGTGAATGCACCACAAGTGCCATTTCCATCCTAACCACCAATTATAAAGGGCATAATTGATCATCATCCATATATGACCCAAATGATCAACATAATTAGGCAAATAATCCAATAAATGCCACAATACATTTATTAACGAAAATAAACAAAGAACAAAGGATAGAATTAAAGATGATGCACAAATGCACCAAATTACTACCCCAGCTTTAAAGTCAACCCCAACATCATTTGTAATGGCCCTGTTATTCCCACCACCCCAATTCCTAACACAAATAATTTCACTCATCTCCTCCACTCCTCCCTTTATAATGCCACCATACCTCTCACTCTCCACCCCTCTAATATTAACCAAAGGAAGTGAAGTGTGTGCAAGATGTATCATAAGCCCCCCTGAACCCATCCCCAAATCTCACCATATTACTTAGAGCCCATCCTCTCCACCACCTTCCAACCCATATAATCCCCCCACCCAAAGCCCAAGAATGCAGACACAAAAACACCATATAGACCAAGTGGACCAAATTAGAAAAGGCAGCATCACCCAAGAAGTGATAAAGGATTGTGCAACTTGAGGGAGATCTAAAAATACAAAAAATTAAGGAGGAAAGGTTCATCCTACCTCTCAAGTTACACCCCTCAACATCCATAAAAAGGTTACTGTTAGGGGTCGATTTCAGGATGCTCATAGGAAAGCTGCATAAGACCAGGAATCTCGCTACGGTTTGGGAATCCCGTCCAGTCAGGTATCCTGAATATTTGTTATCGACTAACCTTTATTTTTGCC
>JBCNJP010008785.1:0-36408 GCA_039602395.1 Deinandra increscens subsp. villosa
AGTGTTCAGTCACAGTTATACTTTATACATATCCCATAATATGTATATTAGCCAGTTCCCGTTATCCCACTATTAGTCCAGAAAATACTAAACGGAGTTCATACCGTTAAGGGGGTGCGACTAGACCAGGACCACAACCATTAGTTACAAATACTAAACGAATCAGAGTAAAGTCCAAACATTCATAATAAAAACAGTTTAACAGTACGCAGCGGAAAACATTATCTTTAGCACTAACCACGTGCTTTACATAAACATTGTTTTAAATTCCCAAGTTTAGTTAAAATAAAAATAAACATCTTCTTGTGCCGTGTCAACCTGCTCCGGATACTCTTCAGCGATCTGCAAAAGTTTAAACCACGCAAGTGTCAACCTAACGGTTGGTGAGTTCACAGTGGGCTTGTCACGCAGTGGCCCGGTATCAACATATATTTATTCGTGAAAACGATGCTTCGTAATGACCAAAATCATAGTATCGTGGTTTAGTAAAAATATTGTCCGTAACCTACGTTATCGGGTATGTACTAGTTTTGTATAGTTAAAGTGCTCAACCGATATCGCGGGTAGCTAATCCGTTGTTCCATGCACTAAGGAAGTTTGTACCAAAGCTGACCATAAATTATTGTAGTGGCCGTGCCATCTGTACTGCGGACCTACGTCATCGCGGATTTGCCTCCCCCGTGTCCTCTCGGGATCACGGTCAGATAGGCTGATATTGTACCTCCGTGCACTCCCCGTGCCACGGGGCGGAGTTTGTCAAACTCCAGTAGATCTACCCAACATCCCCTCGCTTTACAATTAATGGTACAATTTAGTTGAGGACTTTTAAGTTTTCAAGGCATCCTTAGAAATCATGTGATATCATGTGGTTTAGACTTTAACCTACACTAGCCATATTAAAAGGGTTTACTGGATTCTCATGAATCTCAAAAGTGTTTTTAGTTTCGTTTCAGAAATAATTGTTTAAGTAATTCTCAAGTGCTTCCCATAAAGCACGTCAAGTTCACCAAGTGGGTGCCGAGCACTCCAAGTTTTCACGTTCATCAGGGAGGTGCCTAGCACTCTCGAATTTGTCAGCATTGTTTTACTTTTAGTTATTCGGTGTGACCCAAACGGGTTCACGGTAATCGGGTTAGTGACACTCACCTTTGGTTGCAGTGCTACACTTGTTATAATCCAAGTTTGCTTATCGAAGACCTATGAACACGTTTAGGTCTTAAGTATTAGTTTTGTGTCTAATCTTTACTTAACGTCACTATGGCCCATAACATAGTACGTTGAAACTATGACTCGACATACGACACACGACACCGATGGTTGATCATAAACAAGGGTTCACAGACATCATAGCATGTTTCATCATAACATAATCATACAAGTCATGGCATAACATTCAAACAAGTTGCACAAGATTTAGGTTCTGGTCACAGTTTCGCTGGTAGTTTCGCTAGGCAATTTCGCTAGGTACACGGGCAGCACTTTCGCTAGGCAATACCCGGTGACACAGTTTCGCTAGCTAGTTTCGCCCGAAACTGCAGACACAGTTTCGCTGGCCTAGTTTCGCTAGAAACTGGTTTGAACTTTCGTTCAGGGAATTTCGCTCGGTAGTTTCGTTCGATCAAGCATGCATGGTCAATCACGGCGACACTAACAGTTTCGCTAACAGTTTCGCTACATGAATTTATACACAGTTTCGCTACATGAAGATACACTTAGTTTCGCTACATGATCATACAGTTTCGCTGGTCGCTAAAATACACTTTTCAAGTCTGAAAATCAATCTGTTGGCCTCTAAACTTCATGTAAGTTAACATCTAGCATGGATAATCATTTACCAACACATAACAATCATCTTTGACAGCTCAAACATGGATTTCCATCATCAAATCAGTTAAAACACCAAAAAGTCCATTTTCACATATTTTGGCCTAGATCTACCTAGATCTCTAACATGGGCGAATTTAGCACGTAAAGTTAGCAACTTTATGATAGATCTAGCATTCCTAAGCATCCAGAATACAAACATAACAACTTTCATGAGGGTTTGATCATACTTTATTGAAAATACATAAAACATGCACAAATTAGGGTTTCTTGAATCTTACAGGTTTGATGATGATGATGTGCTAGCTGGTAAGGTCTCCTAGATGGTCTGATGATAGTTGGATCTTTTCAGAAATCGTGAGAGAGCAAGAGTGTGTGTGTTTGTGTGAAATGAGGCAAATGGTAGAAGCTAGGGTTTATTAAGATCTTTTATATCAGGAGCTAGTTTCGCTGGCAGTTTCGCTGGCCGGCGAAACTGGCTCTGATTATGAGTAAATCAGGCAGTTTAGCTAACTACCGGGCGACACTATAGTTTCGCTCGGTAGTTTCGCTGGAAACCTAAAACATACAAATTTGTCACATAATCAAGGATTTACAATTTGTCATGCTATTCGTAATGTTAAATCATGCATTTAAATCACATTGCACATAATGACAATAAACAAATGAACACATAACATGTATGGACGGGTTTGGTGATCAACCAAGGGACGTGGACGTATTCGGCCTAGTTAAGCATTAGTTACTAAGTTGACACTTATAACGTAACTAACGGATATTGTCTAACGGAAGTAAACCTTGAAATTCTCGGGTGTCACAGTTGGGTTATGGTTGGGTCTGCACAGAGGAAGGGTACACGATCGGTGTGTGACATGGCGTGGAACCGCCACGATGAGGGTCGCTGGAGCTCGGCTCACCGGTCAGAGGTTAAAGTACTGCTGGCGTTATCCCTCTTGCCTCGTTCTCCCTCTGAAATGTGGTTAAAGAACTTAGGTTTTTTTTATAGTAATCCCTCATTTTTAAAGATATTACAAAACCAGCCCCTTTATTTTAATCAGTTGGTTAAAAAAACATATAGAATGCCACATCAGCAAATAATTAACACCGTTAGTAAAAAACTAACGGCGTATCATTAGAATTCAATACCTTGAAAACTAGTATTATTGTGGGGAAAATTCAAAACTCGTATTATTATTCGTCAACAAGACAAAACTTGTATTATTAATATCCAATTTTCCTTTTTTTAACAACAATTATATTTCATTGTCTCCAACAACTTTCTAGGTTTTCTTTTTTATTTTTAAAAACTTATCGCATAAAAAAACCAAACCAACAACAATGAGTTTTATAATTTTTAGTGAGTTTTATAGAACAATATAGGGGTCTACGGGGTGGTCTACACTTTTTAAAGGGTCTATATATATATATGGGAAAGTTATTGTGCAAAGCCAAAATTCCGTGCGAAGTCTGCGAAGGAACCCCAATCGCCGATTAAGAACAATAAAAAATGATCTAACGGATATGGCTGATACACGTCGAAAAAAATGGTGTGCGCTTCGTTTTTTTTTTGAACGGAAAAAAGAGATTTTATTAATACATGATGCTTATAGAGTTCTAACAAATCACAAGAAGATTACAAAGAAATAAGAGGATTTTTCATCCAACTAGAACACGACATACGAGAGGCCTTATTTTTAACCGTAATCCAATTAAAGGAGGTGCGAACAACCATGTCAATAAATAGCTCGGAGCCAGGTCGTCATTGTTATGAATAATATCATTCCTTTTCTTCCACATAATCCACCACATGCAAGCGAAGATTGCCTCTATGACCAACTTCTTTTTTCTCGACATATTGATACCATCTAACCAAGATAAAACTTCTTTTAGGAAGCAGAAAACCGGCGCTTGGAGCTCAAGCCAAGAGCAAACCCGGTTCCAAAGCGCTAACATGACCCGACGTTCACCAAATAAATGTCGATTGGTCTCTAAGGGGAAGTCACACAAAACACAATTAACCAAAGGGATATGTATACCTCTTTCACATATTTTGGATCTAACCGAAAGTCTATCAATTAAAAGACGCCACAAGAAGATATAGATTTTGATAGGAAGCCCCTTGTTCCACCTAGTAGGTTCGAAATTCCCAAGCAACTCCACCGCCTCTATTCTTTTGCGAATATCTTTCACCACAAACTCTTGTTTCCCATCTAGCTCCCACTTCCAAGAATCACTATCACGGTTCATACATGTAGAGTCCAACAAAGCACATAACTTGACAAACTGGGTTTCCTCAATACCACTTCTAATCGGCCTTCTCCACTTCCAATTATGAGACGATCCCAAAATACGATCACAAACCATGCAATTCTTAACCAATTCAAGAGCAAAAAGACGAGGGAAGCAAGTAGAAAGTGGCTCATCCCCAATCCAATTCTCCATCCAAAACCGAGTATCATTTCCCTGACCCACTCTTTTCTTGAAAGCATTAAAAGGAACAATATTGCGCGGATGAATTTCCTCGACAGATTTACATATTCTATTCCAAGTACCAACTCCTCTACTCGCACCCGCCAAACTAGATTTCCCACCCCCATGAATGGAATCGTTGACTTTCACCCACAAATGAGATTTTTCATTAAGAAAATGCCACTTCCACTTCAATGCAAGAGCACGGTTGAGAGCGCTGATGCTCCCAATACCCAAAACACCTTTATTTTTATCCGCCAAAATAAAATCCTATTTCACCCAATGAATTTTATGTAAACCATCTCCCCCCCCCCCCCCCAAATTTCGCGCGAAGACCTTCAAGAATGTCAATGACCTTTTTGGGAGGTCTGAAAAGTGAGATGTAGTAAATAGGTAACTGTAACCTTTGTACCTAAAACATGATCCGAGCTGGAATTTTCAAACAAGAAATATTCAAAAATCTCTGAATCACGATTTGAGGCGGTACGCCTAGGATTAGGAAATCCTAGGCAGTACGCGACCCGTATGGTAAACGGATCGGGTTGCGGCACCCATCGGATCTTCGCATACCCGCTACCTAATAATCCGGGCGGTACGCCCCAAATGGGACATTTTGGGGCGGTACGCCTCGATTCCAGTTCGTTAAAAACTAGGAATTTGGCCTTTATAGCCATTACACACTTGTGATTCTCTGCATATCCGGCCAGAACCTCTTCATCATTGTCCCAGAGCTTTGTTGCCATCACTTCTCAGCCTTAGGAGTCTTGTGGAGGGATAGATCATCAAAGGTAAGCTTCTTAAACACCATTTACATATCAAGGCTATACTAACTTGATGTAACTCTCACACATTGCTTGAACTCTCATCAAATCAGTGATGTTGGCTCATCTGGGTGGTTGCTAAAGAGGGTAGAAGCTGAATTCAAGGAAAATCAAGATAAAGGTATCTTGACTTTTGTTTGAGAAAGTTATTTAGGGTTTTCTTTAAGATCATACCCTCACAAAATGGTTATGGATCATGCATGCAATCAAGGATTTGCTCCTGGAAGTTGGATTGGGGACTTGTGAGAACAAGGAAATCAGAAAAGCTCGGTTGTACACGAATTCCTCCACAAGGTACAACCCTTTTATGCATGCATGTTGATTTTTCCTATAATTGGAAACATTAAATGAATGGATGAACAAACCCAGATTTGATCAGTGATTATAATGTGGAAATAAGTTATTGAGTCACAAGAATTCTGTCTTTAATAACATTTGTATGAAACGGGGTTCGAATTGATGAAACTTACCATAAATGGAAAGCTAGGGAAGTTGAGGTTATGTTTTAATCAGGTATATAGACCACAAATGAACTGATGAACAACCCCAATATGGTATACTACTGATTCCCCAAATGATTCTGGCCCAAAACGACAATATGTAAAAATGGCACTAAAAGACAAAATAGTCAGGCCAGGCAGGGGCGTACCGCCCACCATCTCTGCATGCAGAGCGTTACGCCCAGGAATGCAAAACAGAAACAGGACCTTTAGATTTCAGCGTACCGCCCTGTAGTTGATTCTGCTAAGCGGTACGCCGAAACTGAAATCTAGAAATCAGACTACCATTTGACGCGTACCGCCCAGAAATGTAAATTTCCATGCGGTACGCCTATGAAGGAAAATGACAGAATGTTTGGTCAATTTTGAGGTGAACCAAAAACTTAGCCGGTTGATCTGGAGACTGTAATTCATGGTACTTTGAACCTAAGATGGTTTATGGACATGTTAGCATTGTATATGACTTGTATATACATGATGGTTCCAATAGGTTGCTAGAAACTGAAGATATGATATTCTAGTGAGTCTTGGATTGCAATCTTTACTGAGCTCTGTTTCTGACTTCATTGCTATGAGTCATCTGACTTCCTTCATTAGTTAACTATTTGAGATCACATGGTTGCTCTGATGTATCTGTTATATCTGTTATGCTTATCTTGTCGAACACTATGAGTCAGAATGTCCTGTAAGGGTCATTAAAGACTTTCTGGTCATTAAGGTTGAGACCACTAGACACATAAGGGATTATAGCGACCGATATAGTTGAACGATCCATATTCAACCGGATCCTCTAGTATTAATTTATTAGGGGGAATATGTACTTATATGTTGAACTTAAAAGCTACTCGTAGAGGGCGTACGGCTACACGCAACCTGCCCGTAGAGTATCTGAGTGTTGACCTTGGGTGCGGCATGATAAATTCATAATCTGTATGTGTTGAAAACTGTTAATGTGATGATGGTAGTTACGACTCACCAACAACGTATGTTGTTGACTTTGTGTGATTGACTTATGTTGCAGGTAAGCAAGTGTAGGTGTGGACCTAATCTGAATTTGGACTTTCCGATGGTTGTTGTCGCTAAGAATAGGGCTCTGTATAATAAACAAATGACGTTTGTTTCTGAAGACCTGTTATGACTATGTTTCTTTTGTTATAATGTATATTTCGTTTGTGCAGTCCTGGGTCATATCCGGTGACTATCGATTCTATAGGTCGGCTAGGAGGTGCTTAGTGCATCCTCATTTAGAGTCGACCTAGAGTTTCACGGTGAGGACTGGATGTCCGTTCTGTATGTGTGTATGTTGTTATTTAGCTGGTGCCTCGGGAACTGATGTGGACAGCCGGTCCCACACCCTCCCCCGCACCTGGCAGGGGGTGGCGGAGGGGGGTGTGACAGTAACGAACCAAGAACCGAAGTTAGAAGGGTCAACCTACCTCCAAAGGATAACAGATTGGCATTCCACCGGGCAAGACGGGATCTGAACTTATCAATAATAGGATACCAAGCTTTAATTGTGTCCATCTTTTCATCAACTGGCACCCCAAGATATCTAAAAGGTAAAGTACCTGCACGACAACCTTAACTTCGAGCAAGGCCGGATACTTCGGCCTCTTCCACACCAACTCCAAAGAGATTCGATTTAGAAATTTTAATCTTGAGTCCCGAGTAAACCGCAAACTTGTCAAGAATACGCATGATAGCTTCAAAATTAGACCTTGACCAATTTCCCACAAAAATGACGTCATCGGCATAAAAAAGGTGAGAGATCCCTAATTTTTTACAACCGATATACGCTGGATTGAAGCCCCCCGAGCTAACTTCGTTTTTAATGAAGGCATGAAGGCTCTCCATAGCCAAAATTATAAAGAAAAGGAGACAATGGGTCTCATTGTCTAAGCCCCTTTTCAACCGGGAACTCTTTCGTTGGGCTACCATTGATTAGCACCGAGGACGTAGCCGACGAAAGACATGCCTTTATTAAAGTCACCCAAGAATCACCAAATTTCATCACCTGCATTATATCCAAAAAAAATCCCAGTTAAGGGAGTCGTACGCTTTTACGAAATCAACTTTAAGCAACATCAACTTCTTCTTCTTACCCTTGCACCATCTGATCATCTCATTTAAAATCAAAGGTCCGTCCAAAATTTGACGCCCACCAATAAAGCCGATTGAACCGGGTCCACCACTTTCTCCAAAATAGAAGACAATCTATTAGCAAGAATTTTTGCAATTATTTTATATTGGATATTGATTAAACTGATAAGACAAAAATTTGAAATTAACAACGGATTATCAACCTTCGGAATCAAAGTAATGAAAGACGCGTTGCAACCCCTCGGAATAATTTTTTTTCACAAAAAAATACCTCACGAAATCCATAATATCACCTTGAATTTTCGCCCAATGATGTTTCATAAATGCAAAAGAAAAATCATCCGGTCCGGGGGCTTTAGAACTACCACAATCCCAAATAGCGTTACGGACCTCGCCAATAGAAAAATCCGCATCCAATATCAATATGGAAATGTCATCAAGCATAGGAAAGGATAAGGAGCTGAAGTCCAAAGGAGAAACCTCACTCCTAGAAAACTGATTTTTATGATACTCGTAAAAGACATTTTTAATGTCATCCGGGGAGTCGATCCATAACCCATTAACTTCCACACGCCTTATGGCTAGAAGTCTCCTTCTCTTTTTTAAGTAAGCATGAAAGAATTTGGAGTTCTCGTCACCTTCCAACGTCCACTTTTATTTGATTTTTTGAGACATTTCAATGTTATCGTTATGCTCCATCTTTCCCAACTCAAGTAGAATAGCCGTTTTCTGATCATTCAAGCTAGACATATTCACCCCCTTCTCCATCTCGAGTTCAATACACTCCAGATAATCGTTGAGGTTTTTTATGGTCCCTTGTTCCTTTAACCGCCGGTTATAGTTCCATCCCAGAGGTTAGATTTTAACATCTTAAGTTTCTCTTTGAAGCGGATAGAATCATTTTTGTGGTTACCGAAGCTCGCATCATCCCACACCCTTTCCACCAATTTATCATAGCCTTCCAAATTAATCCAAAAATTGAAAATTTTGAATGGGATCAGACCAAAATCACTCATAGGGATGCGTAGCATAATCGGCCTATGATCGGCAACTTTTGTGTTTAAAGCTAAAGCCTCCAAATTATTCAAGCGATTATATAGAGATAAGGATACCAACAACTAGTCTATTTTACTATGTTGAAGACCATTGGAGCTAACCCGGGTAAACTTAAATCCTCTCATCTTCACATCTTCCAATTCACACGAATCAATAAAATTATTAAATTCGAGAGCCTCTCTTGCGTTGAAAGCCATCCCCAACCGTTCCGTCTCAAAAGTAGAAACGTTAAAGTCTCCAAAAATTATATAATGCCCCGGGTGAAAAAACTTAAAAAAACCGAAAGAAAAGCCTAAAGGTCACGTTTCATTCTACTACTTTGGGGAGCATACACCACAACAATGAAACATTCCAAGTCTTGTCTGATCCAAATACCCCGGACAATAAGAAGGTGCTGAAAAACGAACCTCTCTAAACATTTAAAAGCCAAAGGATCCCAAATGCCCAACAATCCACCCGATTTACCAAAAGCATTGACATGAGCCCAATCGAAATTAGTATTGCCCCATAGAACCCTAACAATCCCTACCTCAATTTGATCCAAATGCGTTTCTTGAATGGCTAAAAAATTAATCAAAAATTTATTACATAAAGATGCAATAGTTCTCACCTTTCTCGTCGCTCTAACCCCGCAAGAATTTATGGAAAAAATATTCATTGATGAACCCCTGAATCACTCATCCTGTTAATAAGCATATCCGATTTAGACCCTTCCATATCCATCCCGAAAGCTAAACCCCATTGAATGTGTTTTTCAAACTTCTCCAAAAAAGACACACTGTTTCGAAAAGACGGCATCTTGAGATCTAAATTTCCAGTTGCACCATCCATGTTATGGCTTCCATTATTCTTCGGTATTGATTTTTTGGAGCAAACATCCTTCTTGACCTCAAGTATTTGCACTCTAGCCATACTTTTCTCCTCGAACACCTTAACTTTTGTCAAACCAACACTATCCCCCGCTGCCCGTTGATTCTTCTCTACCAATTTTAGAAAAACCCGGAGGTTTAGACGGAGTATCCTAATTAAGTATTGCTTCTTTTTCCTCCCTTTCTAAATCCCGAATAGTGTCCATAATTTTTGAGGGGTCCGAATCAACATTCTTAGGTTCCTCCTTATCAAGATGATCATAATTCTTACTACCCAAAAAACACCCATCGTTTGACACTTGGTCTTCAAAGTCATTCAAGTCCTCATTATCCGACTCACTGAGGTCCTCGTTGATCATTTCGAAAGAAGCTGTCCATGCATACACCTCCGTGACATCCACCTTATAAACTTTTCCTTTTACCTTGTAAAGAATCGAGTCCCGAATTTTATCAACGTGACTAGTGAGAATGCACACTTTCCCAAATGCCAAAGGTTCCTCCCTATCATTATCGACACAAAGAGTTTTACCCCATTGCCATGCAATTTGCCTAAAAACAGCATTAGACCATGCCACTAAAGGTACACCAGGAACCTCAACCCAAATCACTTTTTCATTAACACAAAACTCTTCATCAATCCTTCTAATTTCTTGAAAAATATTATTCATGGCTTCACATTCACCAAACTTATCATGCACCTCCTTACTAGGAGAATCCACTCGAAGCCATAAGCCACCCACGTAACGAAAAGTGACACCCATAAAACCTTCATTGTGTGCATGTAAATAAACCTTCGAAATGATATTGAAATCTCGTACCTTAATAAGCAAGGAATTAGCAAAATCCTCCTCCATCACCAAAGAGTCATCGAAGATCTCCCCCTCAAATTTCGCCACATTCTCCCTATTTTCAACCCCACCCATTCCTTTGGTAACTTGTGCATATGAGCCAACAGTAGCGTTCATATTTCCATGGGTAACAAAGGTCAACAATAATCACACAGAGATGTAAATCACGCAACTGTTTAAAAGTTTAAAAATACTTCCAGATTAAAATGATGTTTCAACGCAACATTAAATATATACGCACATTTGTTTAAAAATCGCAAAAAAATGATTTTCTTTTAAATACAAAATTTAATCTAATTATTTAGACGATTATGGAAAATAAATAACGGAAAGTTATTTCCAAAAACAAGCACTGCTAAATAATTTTTTATAAAACTAATTCACTTATTTTAATAAAAATCACGCATTTGATATAAAAAATCACGCAACGAACTAAAACTATTCTATCTAAAATCGCGCTTTAAAAAATACCTGTTTCAGCTTAACTAAAGCTGAAAAATCATGCATACTGTTCTAAAAAATCACGCAAATAGTAAGAAAAAAAAAAAAACGGATCAACACAAAAGCAAACCGATTCATAATATTCATATATAATTTTATAAAAAAACTATCAGGTGGGATCTTCACTATCGGGTGGGAGTGGGATCATCTAAAGCTTCACAAAAAAAAAACTATAAATAAAAACATGATAAACCCAAAAAAATTGGTGCCTAGAGCTTCTTGAACTCTTCCACAGCCGCCACCTTCTCCTTCGCCTTCTTAATGTTGCTATCTACAACACCACTAATGAGGGTATGGATCTCCTCCTTCGGCTGCAGCTGCTGAGTAATGTAGTCTGTAGCAGCATCTTTCATAGCCGACTGGGGGTGATCAACAAGCTCTTTCAACATCCTAATATGGGTTTGGATGTTGTTTACAATAATTCCGGTCATCATGTCAAACGGATTCTGTATGACTCGATCATCCTTGGCTTCCTTCGCATGCATCTCCTCAACAAGCCTGACGACTGCATTCGAAGGTGAGGGTTTAGAAGAAGAAGATGTCATTTTTGTTAAGCTTGAAGACTGAAAATGAAATAGTGAATTTGTGATGTTTGGGTTTTGCATCTAAAGGTGCATGGTGACACCCCCCGTAAATATATTAAAAATTAGAGGAAAAATGAAACGTCATAGAAAAATAAAACAAAAAAGAAAAATACACCTAAACCATAGAAAAAATACACGCAAGACAAGCAATAAATAACTATGAATCTGTGTTTACATAAATTCACATTTAAAGCACTTATTATGCTTCACCTTCCACTCCCAACCGTCCCATTAGATCCATAATCAATTTAATGGTAGGTGCGACATTTACTACTTTAAGACACTCATCACCCCTATAAAACTAGACATTCGATTACTGATGTGTTGCAAACACATCCCATTTCCGGGGTCTTCTTGTTATGTATTTGAGTCTAATTGAGTCGGTTTTCTTTAGTTTTAGTTTGTTTTAGTTAAGTTGTGTCTTTGAGTCAGTTATTTATGTTTTCACAAGTTTTGTAGGTATTAGATGAATTCCCGAGGCCACGAGAGAAGTTAAGAAGAAAAGAAAGATAAGTGCTGAACAAGATGTCCCAGGCGTATCGCCTAGGACTTGAGTATCTCTACGCGATACGCGTGGACGGGAAAGTCAAGGGAAGTCAAAGTCGGTGAAACCCGACTGTTTTGTCGCGTAGCAAGCCGTAGGCGTATCGCCTGGGAGAAATAGGGCAGTAGGCGATACGCCTACATCCTAAAAACCCGCAGAAAAAGGATTCAGCCTATAAAATTGATTGTTAGGGTTTGTATTTGACACTTTTCGACTGGTGGCCGATTTCAGAGATCAGAAGGGCGATTTTCAAGAGGAGAGAAGGGCTGGAATCATTCGGAAACATCAAGGGTCAAGCATTCAACGTCGATTTCATATCCGGTTTTTCTGATTATTCTTGTTTTTTAGTTGTTGAACCCTAAAGCCATGTTTATGATTGAATTTACAGACTTTGTGTTTGATTTCATTGTTTTCATGGTGGTAGGCTAAATAATTGCTACCACCTAGACCGATTTGATGATCAATTAATGTTTGCTACTATACTTGGTTTATGATTACTTGATTGATGTTGTGATTATTCTTTAAATCCCTCTGTCTTCTGCAATTGGATGTGTATGCGTACTGTTTTTAGGGTTTTGGTTAGTGATTAATTCTTGCCTAGCTTGCGAATGTCTTTCGGTTTGAGTTAGGTAGTTTGGTAGAGTGACTTGGTGTTTGCTATTGAATGTGGTTTGCTAATTTAGTAGATCATAGAATTAATTGGTAATTGATTGCTTGAATTCAGTATTCTGCCTGTCTAAATAAGCTCAAAAGGATGATAGCTGTCGGGTAGTCAGGTTAGTTAATGAACTAGGTTAGCATTGTCTCAAAAGGAAGTATCCTAGGAATTTATCTGATTTGCTATTCGTGTCAGTTGTAGGAAATAGAGGTAGCTCCTGCTAAGCTTAAGGTGCCCGAGATTAGGTTCAGAGGTGGTTAGGGTTAGTTGAGGTAGGACGTACTCACAAGGTGAACTCCTGTTCGAGCGTTAGAGTAATTAAGTTGGGAAGGACTTAAAAGGTGAAACAACCGCCATCAGAGTAGTTATAGCCAAGTAGGGTAGTTAGCGTTGATTGGGATTCTAGGTCTGGGTGGTGCCTCTCTATCATTGTTTGTTTTCCTGAAGATCCTTGTTTTCGGTTATTAGTTGATAGTCAGTTAGTTAGTTAGTTAGTTAATTCAGTTAAAACCAATCTCAATTCAAAAACCCCAAATTACTCAGTATTTCCATTTCATAGGTCCTAGGTTGTTTTGTCTATACAGTGTCTCTAGGGTTCGATATTCCCGGTCTTGCCTTTGCTTAGCTACAATCCGACAGGTACACTTGCCTTAGGGTTCGGTTTAGTTTAGGTATTTTCGGTAAAATTAGGTGTGTCTAGGTCTAAGTTTAGGTTTAGGTTTTTATAGTATTTTTAGAGTCGTTCCGAACACATCAATTACCTTTTCAAAATCACGCTACGTCGGCTTCTTCAAATCACATCACACATCAAAAGTTCCCACCTCACTATCAACATGTCATCATCTTCCTCCAACGTCCCAGATGCTGCCGATGTAGCCCTCAAGGAGAAATTAACTAGACAGATCGTGCTTGAGTTTAACCAAGAGATTCTTATGATTGATGTTTTGAAGCAGAGTTTCAAGAGTCTCAAGGAAATAACGCTAGACCGAGACGAGGAGACGCATAAGCTGATGAGTTTGTCAAAGAGGTGATGCATCCTCAACGTCCCAGACGCCACCGATGTAGCCCTCAAGGAGAAATTAACTAGACAGATCATGCTTGAGTTCAACCAAGAGATTCTTATGATCGATGTTTTGAAGCAGAGTTTCAAGAGTCTCAAGGAAATAACACTAGACCGAGACGCGGTGACACATAAGCTAATGAGTTTGCTAAAGAGTTCGGTTTCAGACCTTGTCTGTTTGTTTATGCTAGACAAGGACAAAACGGATATCGAACAAATGCAAACGATTGCCAACATCCTCAAGGCTATCAATGCATTTGTTCAATTGAAAATGGCTTTTCTGTCAGCGTATGAGTAGAAAAATTTATATGTTGTAATGTGTTTTAATAAGAATTTTTCAATTGCTTGCATAAAATTTCTCTTTTTCAATGAACATTATAATAATTACGCAAGAATTAATATAAACATGCATGCGGTAAGATGCATGCGGTAAGAAGTACAAAAAATACATGTGATAGACATCACTAAGAAAATCCCTCTATAACTATGCAAGTATAAATTTTAATCACACATGCTAAAAAGTGTCATCTGTAATTACGCAAGAAACATAGAAAATAAATACGCAGTTAAAATCTAGTATCAATAATTTGATAATTACGCAAACACAAACAACAAAAAACGCAAGTGTAAAAAGTAGCAAAAATAGATAATACATTTTAATTAAAGCAACAATTTTAATTAAGAAAGAATTAATATAATGACGCATACAGTAACAAGTCGAAAAAATACCTATCAGGAAAAATTATCCCTTTATAACTACACAAGTATAAAATCCAATTCAATCCTGCATTTTTGAAATATGACCTCAATGGTTGGAAAATCCAATTCAATCCTGCATTTTGAACATAAAGAACTTCAGATAAAATAGGTCGAGAAGAATGGTTCCTTGGTTCTCTCTTGAACTACTTTTAAAGTTACAGTCTTTCTATTTCAATTACCTACTCATCTCGACCATCATCAAGCTTTGTATCATGAATATATAACAACAAAGGAAAACTATAATATTAAAAATAATTTACACTACAATGTATATCCGTAATAAAACTTACTATAGAAGGGTAAGTAAACAATAATGCTTTTTTCATTGGTGAAGATGGTGTGCTGCAAGATTCCAAACATACTAAAGATCATTAAGTTATAAGCATTAAATTTGGGTTAGTTTATGCTTTTGAAAGGTAGCTAACGCAATTTTTAAAGAAGAAAACTATTGTAATTATAAATCTATCTTCTATCTATTCTAATAAACTGAAAGATTTTCAGGTGAGGTGAGATCACCACAGCCCCCTTGAAGTCACCGCAATTCCTTAATTTTCCCCAATTAAGGGCAAAAAAAAAAACTCACAGTGCTCTCTTTCAAACGCGTGGATCCTCTGGGTCGGATCCTTATAACCCGATCTGCCATCCGCGACTACAATCTCAATTCCATGGTATCATATACAAAAAACCTAATTTTACAAATTCTTTAATCGCCGGCTTCCTTCTCCCTCACTCCTCACTGCGCTGTTCGTCATCACCGGATTGAAGGTATGTTTTTTTTGGTGGTGTGTGGAATAGTAATCGAAGCTTTATATATGCTTTGTTTACGATCATTTGCGAGTTTCTAGCTTTTTTTAATCAGATTTTCGAAGTATGTTTCTCAAGTGTAGAATTTCTTCCTTTTTCCATCCAGCTGGATTTAGATGTACGCCTCTCAATTGTATGTTTATTTGACAATCGTCTCTTGATTGTGCAGGATTTGGGCTATCTCGCATGTTGGCCATCGATAGCGCTTATAGAGTTATAGTCTATTTTCATTACATAAACACTTTTTGGTCAATATTTAGCATGACTGGAGCACTGACTTGTGATTTAGCAAACTTGTGAGTTTAAGACCATTTATCACGTGGGAAGGAAAAATCGAATGAATTTTACAAATGGAAAGTGTCGACTTGCTTTCCAAGCCGCTCTTTTACTTTCTACACAAATTGTGTAAGAAATTTAACGTAATTTTTTTTGCTGTTGTTCATAAGTTAAATTACACTATATCCAGAATAAGAACATTATAGCGTCCACACAATGTGTAAGACCATTTATCAAGTGGGAAGGAAAAATCGAATGAATTTTACGAATTGAAAAGTGTCGACTTGCTTCCCAAACCGCTCTTTCACTTTCTAAACATAATGTGTAAGAAATTTAACGTATTTTTTTTTGCTGTTGTTCATAAGTTTAATTAAACTTCATCCAGAATAAGAACATTATAGAGTCCACACAATGTTTAAGACCATTTATCAAGTGGGAAGGAAAAATCGAATGAATTTTATAAATTGGAAAGTGTCGGCTTGGTTCCCAAGCGCTCTTTCACTTTCTACACAAATTGTGTAAGAAATTTAACGTAATTTTTTGTAGTTGTCCATAAGTTTAATTAGACTTCATCCAGAATAAGAACATTATAGCGTCCACACAACTTTTTGTAAAACACGTACTTGATCTTGCTAGTGCATTGTTACAATCGGATTCGGACACACAAGGTAAATAATCTTCTTTAAATTGATCACAGCTTGTAAACAGAGAGTGAAATGAGTATTCAGATTACACCATGTAAAACACACACTTAAGAAATCTCAGACCTCACTCACACTCTCTGAAACAAACTGAAACCTATATATAGAGACTGATCCGGCGGACCAACTTACTAGCGTATCAGGTGGTCCGGCGTACCACCTGATCCGCCACTGATCCGCTGGATCCATAAAATACAAACTATAAAATTACATATTCAAAATACCAAGATCTAGCACTAGACAACACAAAATGCTCTAACAAACTCCCCCTTGTCTTGTGCTAGTCTTCAGAAGCTTTTGACTCTGTCTTCTTCCAATCCCGTCTTCTGTTATTTCCAGCATGAATCCCATCACCAAAACAATCATTTATCACCTTCTGAAATTGCATTGCTTGATCACAACATTCAGGTTTGTAGAGAATCTTGTTAGAATGCAGCTTTTCAATATCATTCTTCGATAGATTTATCAATGACATCGGGTCGTAGATTCTCACAACCTTGTTATCTTCTTTGATCACAATTACAGCTTCTCCAGACACCTCATCCTTAGGTTTGGACACATGTTTGCCTGATTTCTTCTTATCAGTGCTTTTGGATTTATCAAATGATCCCTCAGTAAACATTGAGTAATCAAACACAACTTTGGTTTCAGATTCCTTTGGTCCCAAACCATGAACAATGGGTGGAGGAACTGAGTTACACCCGGATTCTTTGAGCAAATCTTTTAGATTTTCATCTTTGCAAAGAAAACTTGCAAAGGAAGATGAATTTTTGAAATTTTCAAGTTGCCTTTTAAGATCCAAAATTTCAATGTTTAATTCGGAAATTTTAGCATTTGCTTCAGCAAGCTTTTTTTCACAAAAAATATAATCTTCCGTTTTGTTATTAAGCTCAATTTTTGTGCTCAGAACCACAGCATGTTCACTTTTCAGTTCAGCTTTAACAGCTTCCCACCGTTGCTTGTAAATTTTGACATTCTCTTCTGCTAACGAGTATTTGTCAAAATACATGGTTTTCTCATCAGAGAGTTCCTTCAATTGATTAGCAGAATTAAGACAAAGTTCACAAGAATTAGAAGCAACCTGAATGTTGGCCATAAAAGCATGTTGACCTTCAGCAAAGAAATCTTCACCAGGAAGATCAGGATCATCTTCAATCTTTACACTCTGCTCCTCAGTACACAGGAAAGCAGATTCATCTGGAAAATCAGCAGCCCAATCATATCCTTCACCAGTTTGTGAAACCAACGCTTTATTGTCTGAATTTGACCCACTAGCATTTGCATTTGAACTTGAAGGATTAGAATTGCTTCCTGATGGCTTGTTACTCTGTGCAGCATACTTTTGATACAACTTGGATGTTTCTTGCTGTTTTCCCTTAGTACACTCCTTGGCAAAATGCCCATAATTCTGACAATTGTAGCAACGAACCTTAGACTTATCAAATCCAAGTTTTCCTTCAGGATTTAAATCCTTCCGACCCGTTCTTTGCATATACTTTTTGCCTCTGCGTACAAGCATTGCCATGGACCAGTTAATATCCATTAATTCTAAGTCATCAGGATCAATCTGTTCATAGTCTTCATCAGTTAACTCAGCACTAGTTAACTTTCCTGCAACAACTCCATCATAAGACGAAACCATTGCTGAAAACAAAGCCATAAAGTCATTTGTAGTCTTTGCTGAAAAAGCACTCTGATTGTGAGTTGGAACAGAAGATGACTGATGTGAATACACAGGATATGTTACAGCAGCTTTACTAGCATAGCTTCCACTTGAAGAACCTCTAGACATGTTTGCATGACCACTTGATGTATTTTCTACATAAAAAGCAGTAGATGGTGGATTTGTGTTAGCCTTTGCTTTAGCATGCATGGTAGAAGCATTTTCACCAAAGTAGACATCGGGATTCTGAACTTGAGATGGTAAAGTTTTCACACGCATCATATCCAGTTCCCTTGCTAGTAAATTCCTTGTAAGTTCATCATATGTGAGATCATCAAAGCTTTTATCATGAGTTAGCAACAAAATGTAACCTTCCCATTTCTCGGGCAAAGCATCTAATAGCTTTTCTTTCAATTCTCCAGCTTCAATTTTTACTCCAACAATATCAAGTTCACTGACCAAATGAGACAACCTTGAAATGAGATCATTAATGGTTTCATTTGGAACATGAGCAAAATTATCATACTCTCGCAACAACACTTTCTTCTTGCTCTTTTTGTATTGTGCATTACCTTCACATCGATGACATAAAGCATCCCACAACTTCTTAGATGTTGTATGTGTTTTAAATTGATGCAAAATGTCCTTAGGTAAAGCCATTGATAAATTGGAATATGCTTTTCTTTCAAGTTTGAATGCCTCTTTCTCAGCATCGTTCATTTTATTGAACGGCTTCTCTTGACCAATAAACTCCCCAGTTGTGAATTTTGGAATCTCATATCCATCCAGCATAGGAGTCCAAACACTAACATCGGTCACACCGATATACGACTCATACCGAGTTTTCCAATTATGAAAATCTTCAAATCTCATCAGTTTAGGAACTTTATTCGTAGTTCCTATTTCATTATCGTAGTTCAACAACGCTTGAACAGTCGTAGACATAGCAGCAAAAGCCTGAAACGGATCCATGATTAACAAAACCTTAATTCTGTAGTCAGCGGATCAGAATATCGAACCCCGGATCAAAATCAAACCTCCGGATCAAATTTTAAGTGAACGGATCAGAAAAACAAACTCCCCGGATCAAAAATCAACCTGCGGAACAAAATTCTTCTACCGGATCAAAAACAACCCGCGGATCAAACTGATACGCTGCTAACTGATACGCTGCTTAATCTGATACGTTGCTAATCTGATACGCTGTTACTCTGATACGCTGGAACTGCCGCGTATCAAACAATAACCGCCACGGATCAGTGTTTGAAGATTGCTTGGCGGATCAAATTCAGCGGATCACTGAATCTATGAATTTATACTAGCGGATCAGAATCTTCAACCGACGGATCACCAGCGGATCACCCGCGGATCAAAAACAAAACGCATAATTTTCATAATTTCTGACTTTTAATGCTTGAATATGATGTACAACTCAGCGAAAATGAACTAGAAGCAATCTGAATGAAGAAAACACACTGAATTGACGAAGAACTGAGAAGAATTGATCAAAATCTTACCAAAACCGAAGTTTTTCTCTCCAAAACCCAAAACCGATCTGTAAATCGCAGCAACTGAGCAAACCTGCTCTGATACCACTTGTAAAACACGTACTTGATCTTGCTAGTGCATTGTTACAATCGGATTCGGACACACAAGGTAAATAATCTTCTTTATATTGATCACAGCTTGTAAACAGAGAGTACAATGAGTATTCAGGTTACACCATGTAAAACACACACTTAAGAAAGCTCAGACCTCACTCACACTCTCTGAATCAAACTGAAACCTATATATAGAGACTGATCCGGCGGACCAACTTACTAGCGTATCAGGTGGTCCGGCGTACCACCTGATCCGCCACTGATCCGCTGGATCTATAAAACACAAACTATAAAATTACATATTCAAAATACCAAGACCTAGCACTAGACAACACAAAATGCTCTAACACTTTTATCGAGGATATTGTCAATATCATCATTTGCACCATATACAATTTGTTGGTGTCCACAAAGATGGATAATAAGTCTCCTAATATAAGGAGTCATTTAATAAACATAGTAATCAAATATCTTTCTTGATGTTTACATGTAAATAGATATCAACAATTATAATAATATTTAACTTCATTTATTACTGATAATGATTATCGTCTTTGTTAATTTCTACAACCGAAACAGTAGCCCTATAAATATTTTTTTGTTAATATATTTAAACAAATATTATATGGATGTAGCCTGATTTCATCGCTCAATATTTATGTGAATAATAAAATTTTAGAATAATTTTTTTTAGCCAATAACATTAGGAAATTAATGTTAGGTATTGATGTACGATTCTTAAATTATATGTTATAATTACAGTCTATTACAACTTACAAGTACTGTAAAACTAAGGCTATTAGATTAAGAATTACAACCGTTTACAAGTAATTTAAAACAAAAAGAAAGATATAAAAGTTACTGAAACAAGGTTGAGATCACCCGCCGCGCGTTACGGCGACATTAGTCTCCACATTTGTAACTGATTTTATAAATTTATAAATAAGTGAACCATCATCACAAAGTTAAAGACACCACCCTTACATCTATAACTCCAAAACATACCACAGACATTATATATATCAGCAAAACTTGTCTCTGGCATGACCATCACATGGTCATGTAACATTTGATTACATAAGTAGATAACCTTAAGATGTCATATGTTACATCAGACATAATAATTAGGTTTATACCCAGCTAATTGTTTTGTGAACAAAAGACCAATAGCACGCCTCCATCTGCACTTATACATTAGAAGCATCATTTTTGGTGTTTTTTGAAGGCCCAGGCATGGTAGCTGTCTATGTGAAATCCATCGCAGAGCGATGTTCTGTGTTTGCACCCATGTCCATAGATGCTGCATGCTCGGCTTGTTATGCATTTAACAGATTTAATAGAAATTAGATGCTATGAGCAACAGTGACGTAGACGCATCATGGTGCCTTTTTATAGGCGAACTTACTAAGAAGATGCTTACCTTTTTGGCTGGAAAGATCCCCTCCTGTATTGCTGGAGCTACAACTTGTCCAACACTTGGCCGTTACAGCTAGCGGCCTACTCAAGGATGCGACAGTCACCGGCCTAACATGATCTGATACAAACCTTAGGTGGCCACTTGAGTACGGTAAAACACTGCCATTTGCAGATTGTTTGATGCTTATCATCTCATAGCCTCTCACGCCAATCATGTTGAGCATACCTTGGTCCAAGACTGTGACAATGGTTGTACCAGTGTCATCCTTCTTAGTGCAGGTCGCCTTGTATCTGTTTAGTTTGATAATAATAGCTCATTAAACCGTTAGCTATTGGTGTAAGCATGGACATACCATGTGTCAAATGCCATACCTGTATACCACATACAAATCACCGTGTTCTTCACAGGAATACACCCCGCCTTTTTGATAGAGTTCGTGTGGACACGCCACACACGAGATAGTGTCCCATGGTTCTGTCTCAGAGATCATGGCTATCGTGGCGGCAAGCATGTAGGTACGATCCTGCCAACATATATATTAGTGAAATGTAAAGCTGTTCTGTAATGAATGAAATGTATTTACACTGTTATAGAACAAATATGACCTTCAGCACGCCTTGATTCTGACGATAAAGACTGGCAATGTTTGTGTGGGGACTGCTTGCATTTGGGTATGGTTGATATACAGTACGCATGGAAAGGCCCTTGACTGGTACCCCGTTTCTTTCAGCTCTAAACCTGCTTTTTTATGGTAATGAAAACATAAACAGCTGCAAGCATGGCATACAAATACCCTGTAAAAAATATATCAGAATAGTTACTTCTTAGCCATGTCCTTAGCAATCTGTAGCCATGGGTTAATGAACACTCTTGTTGCAGCAGTTTCAGACCGCCTGTCATAAGGGGAAATTTTTAAAAAGATAAACGTTTAAGAACATTGAATCAGTTGAGCGCAAAGATGGGTCAGTTGAGTGTAAAGACGGGTGACATGGGCTAGGCATAACTTTTTTAGCTGTCGCTGCTACAATGACCTCACGTTCGACTCCAGTAATGTTGTGAAGGTTTATTGTAGTGAAGATACTTTCCCAAAGCACCATAACTATAGGTTTGGCCCTGGCACACGAAATATAAAGTTAGCAGACATGAGCTTCAATGATCTGGTATATGATGTTTCTTACCCGGGTGCCTGCAACGTCACCCTGAGCACAGTAGTGTTGACCCCAATCTTAGCCCGTTCAAGGTCATTCACCTTGCCTATGTAATCTGTTATGTAACCAAAAGAGCTGTTAATGCCGCAGGAGGCCCCAACTAAATTTATATGCATGCATACCTGTGAGCTGTTTTTTTAGGGCACGTCTGGCCAGCTGGTCTGATGGCATGAAGTTAAAGTATTTCTATGGAATAGTGAAATCATCCAGCAAAAGGACCACATTTAGGTTTCTATCGATGTCCAGGGCCACTGTGTGCGGGGCAACTCGGTCGAAACTTGGGGCGGATGTACATGTGTAACCTATCAGCCTATAGCATCACATGATCCCCAGCCTCTGTGCTAGATACAACGCGTCATCTCTGTCGAATATCGCCTCAATCGCATCGCGCTGTTTTGCATACATGTCGGCTACAGTAGGTTAAATACATAAGCAGGGCAAACAGAGATCCTAAAGTATTCGTGTTTTGTGTATCGTGAGCTTACGTATCTGTCCACCAGTAAATAAGTCATCGTTTCCCTTGAATGTGTGTGGCTCCACACGTGTAGGACCCTGACCTCGAGGGGGTCATCGTTGTTGTTGCGCTGCAGTTGACTTACCCTCTTTGGTGGCGCCATCGCTTGTCTACACTTAGAAAGCAGATACCGTTATGTGGAATGAATCAGGAATTTAGCTAATGTAATACATAATCAGCTATAATCAGGAATTTAGCTAATGTAATACACTACCTAAATTGCTAACGAATATCAAAGTGCATTTGAAAAGCTTCGATTATATATAAAACAGGCAGAGTATGAAACCCTAAGCAGAATCATATAAAACTGCCAGAATTCCAAGCCTGAACAGCAAGATGCGCAAGAAAGAACCAACTTTGAAGTACCGGTTACCTGTTCAACGTCGAGAGATTGAAGAAGAAAAATCGAAGCCCTAAACGCAGCGCATAGCGAATCCAAAGAGGGAGGTACGATTGTTGCTGCTGTAACTGTTGACTTTTATTGGCGGTGCGAGCTAGAGCCAACGGTTTCCTTTCTTTCTAGGGTTGTGTTTTTGTGGGAAGGTTTTTAGTTGTGTTTGGAATAAGCTGTTTGAATAATAAGGCATCACAATTATATTATTGTATTATGTATGCTTTACATGAGATTTACAATTTTTTTTTTGAAAACTGTAGGAAGGTTTCGAATCATAAAGCACGAATTTTTTTAATCATCATTCGACACCAGAAACCGGTTAAGGAATTGGTTATAAAAAAAGGTTTGAACCGGATGCGGACAGTGGAACGTTATAAGAGTCCATAGACTATCTTGCAAAAAGTTTTCCGTTTATGTCTGTCTATGCCGATTCTTTTAATAAATGAACAAACATGAATATAGGTCTTTTTTCATTTAGCTAAAGCGAGCGGACCTGAAAACACATACGTGAATATAGGTCTTTTTTCATCTATGCCAACCATGGTTTTTTAAGGCCAGAGAAGAGTAGACTTATAAATGTCTCTCTTAAGTATTCTCCTCCTCAAGTCAAAGAAGAGAAAAGACATATAAATGTGAAGGGTGGTACATGAACCATACAAAAAGCATGACATAGACAGTGCGAACCTTTACAAAGAAGAGAAAAGACATATATGTGAAGGGTGGTACATGAACCATACAAAAAGCATGACATAGACAGTGCGAACCTTTAAACTAAAAACATCAAAAAGAGATATCCTACAAAGTTACAAACTTTTATACAATAATTACCAAGCATAGCCTCATAAGGCCACATACATGCATCAAAAATTACCAACCATAGCCACATAAGGCCACATAAATAAACCTATGTATCATAAATAAAGCGTATCTGGATCGCCAATACTATAACAAAAGTAGCATCCATTGTGCTATTACTGGGCATATGCGTCACTATTAAACTACAAATGGATCATCAGCCTTTTTCTTAGGTGTGGCACCATGTACAAAATTTCTGATGATCCATAGCTGGCATGCAATGTAGTACCATCCGGACCCGTTGTGTATTTCAACAATCGAGCCCTCCACAATAATTGCCCCGCCCTGTATTGTCGTTTATTTCAGAACTCATTTCTGTGGCATAATTCTTGACCTAAAATAAGTAACTTACGATGAGCAGATCTCTCTCAGTCTGCTGTAGTGCGGCTACCGATGTCCTTGTACCCACATTGGCAACGATCAGCGCACCTTGCCCACATTCACTTTCTAGCTGGTCCTCCCTTGTTTCAATCCAATAATGTAATCGGAGTGAAGACTGTATCCGCATACATAGAAAGAATGTGTAAGAAATGCGTGTTATGAGCCATGCATACCTGTGCAGCAGTGAATCTATGACAGGAGACGCGGGCCTGACATACAGATAAGTTGCGACGGTTAATTAGAGCTGCAGCCGACCTGTGTTCTTGGATGTTAATGACATTCATTCTTTATTATCAGTGTTAACTGGTTGTAAATGTGGCTTACCATGGAAATCTGTGATTCTGTCTGAGCTCAGTGCGATGAGAGCTGGTAGTTCAAGGTTGTCGAGCTCCTGCATGCTAACCCTTTCTGGTGACTTGTTGACCTCCTGCCAGAGGCGATAGATATAGCGCGGCCCCTGTTCAGAGTTAAACAGAGTTAGCACGACACATATTGTTGAACCATTAAAAGCAAGCGTCGCGTACCACCTTGAATTAGCGACGGTTAACTGCAGCATAGGATCTGGTGTGGCAGTGGGCACAAATTCCCTTATTTCTAGAAAACTAATATAATCTACACATTATAAAACAAATGTTATCATGTTTGGACGTGCGCATGCAAAATAGGACAAACAGTAAAAGGCAAAGAAAACAGCCTAGTCAGTGTGCGTACCTACTGGCCCTTCCTTGTTGTTATAGATCCTGTCTAGCTCAGCCTGAACCCTCGGTTCAAAATAGTGTACCGGGAAGCCCTGCGGCTCGGGGATTTTAGTAATAATCGATGCAGTTTCGATCAGTAAGTGCACAGGATGGCTCATAACATTGATGTATGTGTCGACTGTTGTACAGACATAGTCGTCTATACGGTAACATGACATCAGTTCCAGCCTCCTTTCTACATGCCGTATGTCCCTGTGCCCTTTTGAACCCCGTGTACTGCATGCCCTTAGATAAACATGTGATACGGTGAGTGCCATGCAAGCAAACGTATAGCAAGGGCCTATAACTCATGTGTACATACCTTAGCATCAAGGAGTATGTAGCATCTGTCATTTGGGCGACGGAAAGGGGTCAATCTTCTGATCATGCGGACCTCAATTGGTATTCCAGTCCCAGCACGGCCCAATGTCTGCAGCCTCTGAACCTCAACACTGCTGCTCTTGTAGATATCATAATGAAAGTTAGAATATTTTATAAACCATAGCAAGCAAGTGAATATAATGTAGTGTAAGAGAAATTGTCTTGGCCATCATGATATTGCGTATCACTAAGCTATCATGACATGGCGCCTATTTATCTCAGCGAGGATCTTAGGGTAGAATATGTTGATAGTTGTTGAGTCATCCCCCCCCCCCCCTTAGCCGACTTTATAAGGATCTTGAAAGCCGTCTGGTGAGGTGGCCCTTGACAGGGCGACGTATAGTTGGCCATGGCTAAAAACTGGCTCGGGCAGGTAAATTCCAATTCTCTTCAACAACTGGCCCTGGCTCTTGTTTATGGACATCGCATAACATAACTTCACTGGGAACTGCCTTCTATTCAGCACGAAAGGTAGCTCTTAGCTATTGTGTGCGAAGCAAATCCTGGGAATGTATACTCGCTGGCCAATGGCCGCCCTAGTGATGATATGCGCCTCAATCACCCTAGGCATCAGCTGCGAGATGATCAGGCGTGTGCCATTACAGAGGCCAATTTTCTGGTTTATGTTGCGCAAGAGAATTACAGGGGTATTTTTCTTAAGTTTTAAACAATGAGGCGGTATTCCACTAAAATTCAACAGGTTTAGATACTCAACTAGGTACATGTCATCAGTGGCTCTTCCATTTGCTGCGTATGGTGTCATGGTGTCAGCGCTTAGATATGTCTAGGCATCTCCAGGGGTTAGATCCAGAATTAAGTCATTCAAATGGTCCACAGTTTCATTTTTCGGGAAAATAATTGCTCTCTGTGAGAGAGACTTAGCAATTGGGTTTTGTAGAAGAGCATCATCATATATAAACTAGATTAGATCTGCCAGGCTATTTTCAGAGGGATTTATCAAGAGTTCCTGTGGGATCGTGATCAGCTTTGAGTCACCATTTCCTTCCATTAATGCGTGCCCAATGTTCCCATCGCCCACATCAAGCAGCCACGAAGAGAATCTTTCGAGGGCCGCACGCCGTGTAGGATCGGTAGTGGAGTTCATCATGCGTACGTTCTCATGAAGCACATGCATCGTGAATTCAGGACATAAGTATAACCTTGGCAACGATAGATCAAGTATTTCAGACTTTATGGCCTTCTTTTTAACAGGTGATGTTTGCCTAAAGTCTCCGCGTACATACTTGCCGCCAAAAAATTGCGTCTCATTCCCCGTGATATCTTTAAGGGTCTTGTTCAACGCCTCAAAGCATCCGCGTTGGCTCATTGGCGCCTCATCCCAAATGATCAGAGACGTCTCCAGCAGCAACTGCGTAACCTATGAGCGTTTGCTGACATCACACACGGATGTTTCTGTCAGCTCTATGGGTATTTTGAAAGGGAGTGGGCAGTCCTGCCAGCCGGAAGTAATAGAGACGCAATTCCAGACGCTGCGACTGTGAGCACAATCTTCCCAGTCGATCTATACATAGATATGATAGTATTCCATAGGTATGTCTTGCCTGTCCCGCCGTGACCATATATAAAGAGGAGGATCTGGGTGTCAGTGGCTGCTGATTCCATGACCATGTCATAGGCGGCTCGCTGAGCGGGACGAAGTGCAGCCTGAAGTACAACATGCTCTGCAGCTAGCTTCTCCCTATCATATGACCTTTCCTCCACGATCAGGCGGTTGTTAAGCTTAGCAAGAAACGAAATGTCTGGCATTGGCAAGCCAAATGCAAATAGTGAACACGATTTAGCGCTGGACCTAAGCAGGACCTCAAGCTCAAAGAGAATGTGCTGCTTCAAATCAGAAGGATTTATATGCACAGTGTGTGGGCGCATATCCTGGTTAAGCCGAACGACTATGTCATCTGACATCTTCTCCTAGTGTGTATTCCAGAACCCAAGCGGATCTGATATCTCACAAAAGAGTAGCATGTGCGTGAAGAGCAATCGTAATTCAACAGCAGTAGCCCAGCGCGTAATTCAACAGCAGTAGCCCAGCTCGAAGCCTCCTCAAAAGCAGTCGTCCATTCCACATCGTTACCAATAAGCCCGAGCCTCTCACACGGCGGACCTGTACGTTGTACAGACAGCGCCTGAAACCGTTCTGATGTCTGAAAAAGTGAAAATGCGTGAGCATTGGATTGTCTACTCGATCTAGCTAATCCGACAACGTAATTAACCGATTGTTTTATTGATTAATAAAGAACAATTACAATCAGTAAACACTTATAAATGACACAGAGAAAACACTCTAAAAAACACACACTTAAGAGTAATCTTACACACTCAGAACTAACGAACACAAAGAACAAACTCCTTTTATAGCGACTGGACGATCCATGTCCGAACCCCAGGTTCGACCAGTCCAAACTCCAGGTTCGGACCACGTTCAGCCAGTGAGACTTGAAGATGATCTTGTACATAGCTTGATACTTCACACGACACACATCTCAGGTATCAACAAACTCCCCCTCATCGTGTGCAGTATCTCTTCAATATCATCAACTCTGTATCTTCAATCAAGCTTCCCCTCAAGTGTAGAATCTGTTCGTTCAATGAAATGAATCTTCAAACAAACTCATCCTCAACTCGATCGTAGCTTAATCTTGAATACCTGACGACATCTGGTGTATCTCTGGTCTTTCATCAACACCTTCAGAAGACTTGAAGTGATGATATCTTGCACTTTAGCAATGCTGCATCAAAATTTAAATAATCTTGGTGCAAATGTCTCTTCGAGACTGCAAGATATGATTTTGGAAATTGAATTTGTATCACGTGTTGATCAGATCGAAAATAAAACAGAAACAAAATCTTTTTGACTTTTAGAAAGTTTATATCAAAACAAACCTAAAATGTTTTTGATTTTCCAAAGTTTATGCTAAAACACATCAGAAATCTTTTTGTGCTTTTCTTGAAATGATATAAATCAGACACTATTTTTGGTATGAGAAAGATCACTATATGGGATCATATTGGTCATAACGCACTGAACTACACTTCAATTTCAATTAATTGAAACTCACAAGTCATGCTGATTGCCGATATAATTTGTCCATATTAAACTCAGACAGAATCATACTCATAACATCTGGATATGTTAAGGTATTGATTAGATTTGCTTTGACCAGTGTACCCCATACTATCAGACATACTCAGACATTTTCTGTTTATCTTTCTTTTTCCTTTTGTGTGATAGCACTTGTGATTTTTCACAATGCATAATATTTTTTATGATATTGTCAACTGTGTTCCATGCAAAAAGAAATAAGAACGTTAAATCGTCTACCTTAAGGTCGATCTTTCGATACGCAGATAAGGCCTCGGATTTAACAAAATAAGAAAATAAAACAAGTTGAAGTTGTATAACCCAACAACAATCAGGTCGGTACTCCCGTACACACAGAGAAAGTCCGATGAGTTATACGAAACACCAAAGAAAATAATGCAGAATGTCAAACGAACAACGATCAGGTCGATCTTTCGATATGCAGAGAGAGTCTGATCGTTTGACAAAATAAAGAAAATCAAACAAGTTTAAATTTTTGCAAAAAGAACACATGTATACACAGTGACTACTCAGTTTGAATTTCACACTTATTTTTCTTTTTGTGTCATGAAATATGCATCAATATGTTATCCACATGGTCAAGCACTAGTATTCAATGTATATCACATCTGAATACTTTCTGATTTGCCGAGCTTACCAAACATATCAGACAATGATCTTATGACCCTTTCATCTACTCTATCTATGAGTTAGATACGGAAGCCAATGTACCATCATTTCCCAATGATCAATTTCTCACAATTTTTATATATTGTGCATGAATTCACCTTCTTTCTTTATATATTTGGCATGTATTCACCTTCTCCCCATAACATTCTTTTTCTCAATTACTCCCACTTACTTACACTTCTCCCCCTTAATGTGAAAACTCTATTTTTGTATTTTCATTTTACAGAAAACAAAACTCTATTTTTGGGTTTTTGAGAAAAACTTGTAAGCAAAGAAAATTGATTAATCAACACGGATATTTTGCAGTTTTAGACTTCGGAAAATTTACAAGTGTAGAAAATTTGATCATGAAATTTTAAATTATGTAGAATACTCCTCCATCAACAACTTTGCAATCGTCGATAGGTCTTCTAGAAGTACCTGCACACTGGTCAAACTGATTAGTTTATAAATGACCCGAAGCGGATTGCTTCTGGTCGACCAGTGTCCTGGTTTTGCTTAGAAACCACCTTAGGTTTCCATTGTTATGATTTTGGTAATGTCTTTTTTAATGAAACAATCACAGGTAACCATGACGATGAACCTACATTTTGAACCTGTTGAAACATTGGAACAAAACGTTGTTGTTTTTTAAAGAATGTAGGTTCAACTTCATCAAAAACTCTGCCTTGTTCATCAAAGAACATTTGTTTGGCAGGTTTACCAAACACTGGTTTCTTGTGAAACCTTTGTGATGTAAAAGCAGGCAATGGACAATCTTTTGCCATATGCCCTGTTTGGCGGCAAACATAACAAATTCGCTTTGTCTTTGATGGTTGTCGAATCCGTTGTGAAAATTTATAAATGTGAAACTCACTACGACACACACTATAAAATAGTATGAGTGGAAGTAAGGTTCGTGTCCACAGGGAAAACGGATTAACAAAATTTTTTATTTATAAGAAGAGTTTTTAAACAAGTGGAAGAAGAGGGGGTGTTAAGAAAATGTGAGTGTTAGAGAACGAGTTATTAAATAGCAATAAGTAGTAATGAGAACGGTAATGGATTAACAAGCATAGGAAATGATGCACGTATTTAAGGTTTTAAAGTATAGTTTCAACACACGGGGCATTCTTCATATTAATTCTGCTTTTAATCATTAATAATTATGAGTGCAATGAGTTTATCATTAAAAAGATTGTATCGATACTAAACGTCTCACCGTTCGGACGTTACCCTCACTAATGTCTAACCAAACGCAGTTCGTTGGTTAAAGCCAACTCGCTACTTTAAGCTCACGCCGTTCGGATCTTAATGTGCGAGTTGCATAATAGTGAAGTATCGATTATCATTAAATATTCACGCCATTCGGAATATTTAATAACATTGGATAATTTCTATAACGATAATGAATTCATAGACAAAAACAAAACCGTTATTTGAACCTTTAGTATCAAGATTAAAATATAAAATATTTAAAACTTGATGAACGATATTAGTTTATTAATAAAGTGATCAATTTTACTAACAATCCAATTTGAATTCGAGATCACCTCGGATTTGAAGAATAAGAAGTTATACAAACCAAACTAATTAATAATAAACTCACATAATTATTTCATTAAAAAACATTGAATTAATAATATAGAACGGAGCCCAAATGTTGAAACTAATAAAAGTACTTAGCCTAACATTATGGCTATAAACATAATTAGAATGACTTACAAACTAGAAATAATTGAATACTTCGAACGTTCAGAGAATATTTTGGAGTTCTCGAGAGGTGCTTAAACCTCCCTAATCCTTCTAAGATTTCCTAAACTTATTTAAGACAATTATTGTGGAGAAATTTTCAAGAGAAAACTAAGGAAAGGTGTCCGTTTGCTGAAGCCAGGAGGGCCTATTTATAGTACAAATTAAGGAATCTCCAAAGATTGCAAGAATTGAGAATTGCAGTCATATGCACATGTGGAAAACTATTCCACCCATATTTTATGGATCTTGTTTCTCACCGACGAATTGTAATTCACCAATTTACAACGTTGAATATCACATGTGAAGAATATGTTACTACCCACCGTCTGTAGATAATTGCTCCTCTTTTTTTTCTTCTTCTTTCTTTCCTTATTATATATATATATATATATATATATATATATTCTTTTTCTTTTCACAATCTTAAATGACCCACATGAATTGAGTGCATAAGATTTTTGCCTTTAGCTTTTGACTTGTACGCGCTTTGCCTTCGAGTTTGTTTATGTTATCACTCATTTCTTGATCGGACCGGTTGCTTCATTCCCATGTTGCTTTTGTTTCGAATTCAGAACATAAATCTTGGCTATTTGAACCAATTCTTCATTTAAACCTATAATTCCAAGTTTATCACAGTTAAGTATCAATTCGAATGGATTTGTTAACATAAGTGTACGAAACTGAGGATTTTTAACATAAATAATATGTAAAATCTAGCACGTATCATATATCCCCACACTTATCAATTTGCTTGTCCTCAAGCAAGACTTTCATTTGAATACCTGGTGGTCATAAACAGTAGGCAAACAGTTAACAAATACAGAGACTTGTGTACAAATTTGCTTTAAAAATACTTAATACTGTTAAAGTTGAGAAGATGTATCCAAGTCGTTTCTTTCTGGAAATATGGAGTTTTGATAAGTTTATGCTTTTAGCTTTCTAATTATTCAGTTATTTGCATCCCTCACAATGATTCACTCACACTCGGCTTTATGTTGTAATTTGGTAAAGGATATACCAATATTTCTTTGTAATCACTCAAAGCCGAGCCATAATGTAACATTTTCATAAGCTTGTAGGGGAATCTTGTCTGTAACATGCTAGATCGCATAAATCAAGAGGACTAGAAACAGGTTGCAGCCAGGCTTGGGTTTAAGGTGGGAATATAGGGTTTTATTGGTTGAGGTGTTGTAATCCGGTTTAGCTAATCAAATACTCTCCTACTAAAGGCAGAAAAACAACTAAAATATCTCTTTGTTTCTTTTTTTTTCTTTTCTTTTTTTCTTTTTTTTTCTTTTTCACAAACCGAGCGACTCTTTTAGGGTCAGATTGTCAAGACCAGTTTTATCGAAGATGTGGATCAAGTCTTCCTCCACCTTATAATAGACATTTCTTCCAACTCTAATGGACCGTTCGGCTTTTAGCCTAATAGCCCCCATCCTCATTAGAAGTGTGTACTCATATTGGGATTCAGTCTGACTTTTTCTACATCTTCCTGTATGAGACCAGTTTCCGCAGCCCATACATTTTTCGTATCTTTTTGCTCTTCTTTTCATAGCACTTTTGGATGTCCCGCAAAACAGTGGCATTTGCTCATCTTGGCGCCACTTCTTCCTCACCTCATAGCTTAAGAGAAAAATTCTCTCCCTAAGTTCTGTAGGCAACCTAGGCTACGTGAATTGTATGCAACAAAGTAAATTGAAATCGGAAGGATGCATTTCCAGTTCTTTAGGGTCTGCCGGTAAAAGACCAATACTAATCTTCCTAAAAAAAATAATTAACTAAACCGGATCATGTATGTGGTTTAACACAAGGCTAAAAAGGTGTAAAATGTTGGATAATGTGGTTTAAAGCAAACAAAATAGGAATAGGCTCGATTGGGGTTAACTAAGGGATTGTATTTTGGGGCTGGAAATTAAAGGGGAAAAATGGGTGATTCCTATTGCCTCGATCATTTTTATTTGATTTTGCAATTTTGATTTCAGACTAGTATATCCCCGACAAGCTCTGAAATGTGTACTATTATGTGGCACACTCTTAATCGAATGAAATCATGAGCATGTAATGATGAAGTGCTCGAAATTGGCTCAAGAACTTACTGAGATTTAGGGTAGGGTGTTTTAGATGCAATTTTTTTGAATAATTGGTGTTCTTTTTTTTTTCAACGTATCAAAAAAAAAAACTTGGTTATTTTCTCACTTGTAACATTATTGAATATAAGTAAACCATTTATGTACAAAAGTCTACTATTTTCATAACATATTTGCCTAAAAGCATTTTTTTTAGATTGTCATCTCTTATCTTATTTTTCTGTTCTTTATTCCCTCATCCCCACACTTAAATTACACAATGTCCTCAGTGTGTGAAAGTAAAGAAGATATTACGATAGAAAGAACTAAAAAACTTCCCTGATTGTGCTTTCCTTGAATCGTGTTTGATGAAAATTCCAAGTGGCTTGTCACAGTCTAACTCAAAGAGGTTGATGTCTTCAGTGTACAGTCGTACAAACTGTAAGTCCACGTTGTTCTTCTACGATTTGTATGAATTATGTGACACCCACTCCCAGACTTGGCCCTAGGAGCGGTCACGCATCGGATTTACTCATGAACACAAGGTACAACAGAGATAACTAAAGCAGCGGAAATAAAAACTTTTATTCATATGCCAAGTATTACATAGTAAGAGAGACAAATACAAAAGAGAAATAAACATCTCCACGCCAGTTTTCAGAAATGTCTTCTCTTGATAGCTTGACATTGTCTTGATAGTATATGCCACCTAGTTTCTGCTCACATCTCAGTCTTCCCTTTTCGATCCGAAGGTCCAGCCTCATCTGACATACATAACTTAACAAGTCAGCTTATGCTGGTGAGTTCTACGTTTTGGGAAAACTTTACCTTTCGAAGGCACTTAGGTTTGTCAAACACATTTCTGCAATTAGACAATCAAACACAAAGCATATAGCACATATATTCACATATTCTAACCTTGTGAATAAACTAATCTTCTGTTGCTTTGTCATCCTTGTCTCATATTAAATTTTATCTTAGGGAAATAGTGTTTCTACTTGCTTTACGAACACATCGTGTAGCAATGGTCCCTTTAGTTTTGACACTATATAGCTTTGACGCTATCTGGCTTTGACGCCACTTTAGCTTTGACGCTTTCTGGCTTTGACGCCGCTTGGTTTTGACACCATTGGGACAACACTATTTAACTTCTTGTTTCAGAAGCCCCTTACCCACCAATCTTTTCTCGATTACCATCATTAATCTATTCTACTAGAAACATCGAAATGGTAATTTATCTTCCTCTAATCATCACCACACAATCAATACATATAACATGCAATTATATCAATTGAGAGTATTTTCACAGAACGTTATGTATATCAGCCCAAAATGGTTTAAAACATTTAAACAATTTAAAAGAGGGCTCATAGAACTCACCTTAGCTTTGCGAAGCTATTATTCTTGGGTTAAGTTCTCGTGAATCAGTTTCTTAATTCCTTTAACGTAATGTCCCTATCAAGACATCCTAAAGGTTACAATTCATATTTAGGACTTACCCCATTATCCCAAAACCCAACTCATTATTGGTTAATATTCTTAATAGTCAAAATGACCATTTTGCCCCTTTTATATATTTTGTTATATATCTTTCAAGTCTTTGCTCCTTAATGTTTACCGCTCGTGTTTCCTCATGACCGATCATTTAGCGGACTTACTATGAGGAATAGTCACGGGGTTTGGAATTTGGTGACGATCGTTACCGGCCGTGTAGGCGTCATTGTCGACCATGAGGCGGAATTACTACAATCGTTACACCGAGTAATTTAATTATAAATTACCAAAATTTGAACTCATACATGTTTAATATATATGTAAACATGTTACCATACCAAAATTCAAGTCCTTATACCTTCCGGATTATTTTATATTAAATATCCATATTCCGAAACCCTAATTACCCATTTTTCTCGTTTCTATAGCAAAACTCATTTTTATACAGAACCATCTTAGGGTATTATCTATTATGACATTTTATAATATCCCTTAAAATGGCAAGGCTTAATTCAAAACCGTTTACTCGATTTGGGCAAAACATCATCATGAAAACCCTAATCTTGACCCATTTCCAAAACTCATACCAAACCTTCACCAATTCTGAAATAAACTTAGGGCTTTCTTAAAACACATCAAATTAGGATTACCTACCAAAATTCAGAGCTTAATTCCCATCCGATCATCCAATTTTACCCAAACAAGCTCAAGAACCCTAATTTGAGCATAGTTTTAAAAGTCATACTTAGAAATTGATTTAGCCAAATCTGAAAGAGGTTATTTTAGATCTTACCTAATGATGCTTGACTGCAGAAATTCGGATCTTAACTCTTCACCGTTTGAGAGAATTTGATCGATGAAGCTTCTGCGTTTTCTAGGGTTTTTAGAGGGAGAAAAGGGGTGAATTAGTGATGAATTCGTGATGTTAAGGGCTGTATTTATAGCCTATGAGCTCGTCCCAGACCCCTCCACGTGTTCATGGTGACTAAGCCTTCAAAAACGACGCATATACGAAGAAAATCGGGCTGCAAAGCATGAAACGTGGAAGAAAAACGACCACAAACACGTTTCTGCACCTGATGGGCTTCGCGTATCGCGCCACCTGGGAGGGCCTCCCTCGCGTACCGCCTGGAAAGTATGGGATAATGACAGTTTTGGTCCCTGTACTTTTTATTTGCATTTCAGCCCCCTAACTTCTACCAAACTGTTATTTTATGTACCGAACTATTATAAAACATGTTTAATAAAGTTTCTAAGGCTCGGGGCACCCTCGATGATATACATATACATACGTATATATTTTTATATATATATATATATTTATCTTTTGATATTTTACGTTCTAGCCCCTCAAACTTTCCAATACTTATCATTTCATGTTGTTGAACACATTAGGATATATTTTTACTATATTCTAAGCCTTAACATGTTTATAGTAGTTATAGATACGTATAATATCCTTATACGTTGATATCTTTATATAAATTACACTTTTAACCCTTCTACTTTTCCATTAGCTACTAACACACGTATTCACATGTATATATCTATCAATTCACACATATATCATCATGTTATTTGTATAAACATATATTTATCTCATATTTTACTTTCTTTACCCTTTAACTCATCTGTTTATACAAATTTCATCATTTTGGCCATTAAACACGTATTTCTAACACATGCAATTTATCTAATGCATAGTTTACCATTTTTATCAATCAAACTTACGTATTGATAATATAGACACGTATTTACTCTATATATCATGTACCTGTGAAATTGGGGTGTTACAA
>JBCNJP010008786.1:0-12500 GCA_039602395.1 Deinandra increscens subsp. villosa
GATAACAAAAGACTTAGGAAAATCGGATGTGTTTGCAACACATCAAAGCACTAGCAACTCCATTGAAAGAGATTCATGTGGACGAGACACTAAATTTCACAGAAAAGCCGGTTGAGATTGTTGAGAGAATTGTGAAGAAATTGCGCAGAAAGAAGATTCTGATGGTTAAGGTTAGATGGGATGCTCGGCGTGGACCCGAGTACACTTGGGAGTCAGAAGTGGATATGCAAAGGAAATACCCCCACCTTTTTTAGGCTAAGTGAATTCCGGGACGGAATTCTTTTAAGGGGGGGGAGGATGTAACATCCCTGGATAAACCTCAAGAATCGGATTGGATTTTTCCAAGAAAAAATTAAAAAGGGAAAAGTTTTTTTTCTTTTCTGGAATGATGCGGGGCGCATCATGTTTCTTTTGAAGCAATGCAGCCCGCATCGAGTGGCGGGTCGCCGGGTCGGGTGCGCTACCCGGAAAAGATCCGCAAGATATTCTGATGGCAATGCGGGGCATATCGCCCGCTGAAGTAATCCGATGCGGCCCGCATTGATCCCCAGGTCTATAAAAACGAGTTTTGCCCCAATTCTGCTCATTTGCACGGTTTAACTTGGGGAAAACTCTCTCATTTCGTCCTCTCAACCCCTGTGAAGCTCAAGTCCGGCCAGTGGGAGCTTTGGTGATCTAGGATAAAGCATTTTCGAGACACACGAAGCTCGAGTAAGCATTTTGTTCTTTTGTTTCACCATTTCAAGCTTAGTTTCTTATGGGTTACCTACTGATCAGTAGTTGTTGATGCTCCAAATGGTGTTGCATGTCCGATCCATGGTGATCTAAGGCTTGTGGGAACAATTCCATGGTGAAACAATGTGAGATTGTGTTCGGTTTTGGTTTTGATCATGTTTTTGAGGAAACCCACCTCTAATTCTGGTATGGATGATGCATGCAAGGGTGGATTCAGCTTCTGGAGTGATCAAGAACCTTAGAGAAGTGAAGACCCGCTTGGATTTGCCTTAGTACGAGCTTTATTGCATAAGGTACAACTAGTTAATGCATGCATGATTATTATCTCGGGTTTAGATTGCATATCTGAGTTGTGGTCAGTGAAACCCGACAACCTCAGTGGCAAAAATGTCACAAGATGAGGATTTGGTCATTGGGGGTGGAGACCCATTGTTGTATTTTAGTGTTTGGACCCGAAAACCGAGATATTTGGATTATATTGAGTCTATATGAACACCCAGAAGATTCCAGCAGCCTACTGGTCATTAAAATAAATTTAGGACGGTTTCTTGATAGTCAATTAAGTGTTGGAATGATCGGTTTTGGTTAAAGTTGTGTAAAGAAATGTTTTCGGAAAAGTTGAGACAAACCGAGACTTATAACTTTGGTTGGATAGGGCCTCAGTGCCTAAATTTTTGATATTTTGCTACTGGAAGTGTTGGGAACGAAACCCCGTTGTCGAAACGAGCTAAAAATGCAAAACTGGAAAAAAGTCACTAAAAGACAAAATAGTCGTTACGGGGTGCATCGCCTTTGGATGACCCTGTTGCAGCCCGCATCACCCCCAGTAATCTGCCAGGTACTTCTGACCCAATGCGGGGTGCATCGCTTTGCCAGTAAACCATTGCGGCCCGCATCGACTCTGTGACCAGAATTAGTGATTTTGTTTGTTTTGTGTTTTGGGAAATATCGAGCGACCCGGTTTGATTATTTTTACGAGTATGGGCATAATGGTTTCCAGTATAGATATTGTACTTCCCGGTTGGGGCCCTATGATCTCGTCAGGTGTTTGTTGTCCGCTCGGTATGTTCCTGGGAGTGTTGTTAAACCTCCCGTTTATTTATGGATTGTTGCTACCAATTGCTTGAGCATATATAATTGCGGATAGGTTCTGATATATTTATGTATATATCATTATAATAGACTTCCCACTGTGATACACTTGGACGTTTGGATTCTCGTGCCCTATAACGCTTGCTTGATCCACCATTTGATATCTGTGAGTTGATAGCTTTTTCCCCTACTTTAACTTTTTAACGTTTTGGGGTGTACATGAACCTTGTCAAACTGTTGCTTGTTTGTTTGTTACTGTGGTTAGGTATTTTGTTACCGTGTTATAAATTTAAACTCGCATGTTACGAGATGTTCATGTTGATTAGTATGGTTAATTTAGGCCTTAGTGTTAGGCTACAAAGACATATATTGCACCAATACAGCTGTAGAGGTAGATCAAGGTGTCTCATACCCGTTTGTTGGATCCACTAGGGGTCGGGTGATGGCGTATATGCCTAGTCCACAAAGGGAGGCGTGCGGCCGTAGGATCGTACCCACGGAATGCTGGTTTAACCATAGGAATTTATAACAGGCACAGTATTGTTACTTGATTTGTGGAAACTTGGATTTGAGTCAAACGCGCTACGACTCACCAACAACTTTTGTTGTTGACGTATTTTTGGTTCATGTGCAGGTAAGTAAAAGCTTTGGGTGGATGTCACGATTGGATGTTAGGGACGAGTTGGGTTTTATACCCGTTGGGGTTGATTTGGTTGACTTTGGGATTTGTTCCCCGTCATGACTATCCTCTGTTATTGTTGTCTTTTCCTTTGACTGTGTTGGTAGCCTTAGGTTCTGCCTGGGCGTAGACTGATGTGTATTAGTTAAGACTTAACATATTTAAGTCCATTATGGCTTGTGTTTGATTTTGTATTGGACGGGTCGTCCGTTTGTGTGTGTTGAGATCTTGTATCTATCTGTTTGCTTCCGCGTGTTCTGATACGGGCGGTCGGTCCCACTCTCCTCTCCCCCGCACCTGGCAAGGCGCGGTTGGGCAGGGTGTGACAATGACACATTCAGCCCGGTGGTCAAACCAGCGACCATTAGAACCGTTCTCAGTATATATTTGGCAAACGGGTGGGACATCCGACAGTTGGATGTCAAGAATGCTTTCTTGCATGGCCACTTATCTGAGACGGTTTTTATGCACCAGCCGATGGGTTTTAGAGACTCTTATTATCCTAATCATGTTTGTAGGTTGAAGAAATCTTTATACGGGCTGAAACAGGCACCACGCGCATGGTACCAGCGCTTTACAGATTTTGTCACATCCTTTGGTTTTCGGCATAGCACTTGTGATCATTCTCTCTTTATTTACCGACATGGCCCAGATATAGCTTACATTTTACTTTATGTCGATGATATTCTTCTTACTGCCTCCTCTACAGCTCTAAAAGATAGCATATTGAGCAAATTATCAGCCGAATTTGCCATGAAGGATCTGGGGTCTCTGTCATACTTTCTAGGTATTACGGTGAAAAGAGATGCACAGGGAATGTTTTTAAATCAATCCAAATATGCTAAGGAAATTCTGGTGCGTGCAAAAATGGACAGGTGTAACTCCACTAAAACACCAGTTGATACGGCAGGTAAGCTTCCTTCTAATGCAGGACCCCCGGTCGATGATCCTACGCTGTATCGTAGTTTGGCAGTAGCCCTTCAGTACTTAACCTTCACGAGACCAGATATATCATATGCTGTTCAGCAGGTGTGCATGCATATGCACGACCCCCGAGTGGATCACTTTAATGCTCTAAAAAGAATTCTTCGGTACATCCAAGGTACTATAAATATGGGCTTATATATGCAGGGTGGTTCGATATCTAATCTCACATCATACACGGACGCCGATTGGGCCGGGTGTCCGGACACTCGGAGGTCAACATCCGGATATTGTGTTTTCTTGGGGGGAAACCTGATTTCTTGGTCTTCGAAACGACAGTCTACTATTTCTCGATCCAGTGCCGAAGCAGAATATAGAGGGGTAGCTCATGTTGTTGCTGAACTTTCCTGGTTAAGGAATTTGTTGGTCGAATTGGGCCGTCCACCAACTCGCACTTCTATTGTTTATTGTGATAATGTCAGTGCAATCTTCATGTCTCAGAATCCTATTCACCACCAACGAACGAAACATATAGAGGTAGACTTACACTTTGTTCGTGAAAAGGTTCAAAGAGGGGAGGTTCGAGTTGTTCATGTTCCTTCACGATATCAGTTTGCCGATATATTTACCAAAGGTCTACCAAGAGTCCTATTTGAAGACTTTCGTTCCAGTCTAAGCATCCGGTTTCCTCCTCCTTAGACTGAGGGGGTGTATTAGACGTATATATTATTAATTGTGTATTCTTGTGAAACAAGTTACTAGTATAGGGTGTGCTATGTAAATTATGTAACTATATATATTGTTTATGGTGGAATGAAATATTCAAGGATTCAGTTCTAACAAAAGCCTTTGTGACCAGTTAGCTGATGTCGGTCACATGGTTGAAGAATCAGACAAAATCCATTGGTTTCTGCGTGGATTAGGCCCTTCGTATGTTCCGTTCTCATCTTTTGTTCGGTACTCCACACCCGCCCCGTCGTTCCGTGACATTGTTGCTCGGGCAGAAGGCTATGACATCTTTATCAAATCTGTTAATGGTATGGCTCCTACTCAAGTTGTTTTTACTGCCCAAACTAACAATAATGCAGGGACTTTAAATAGTGGACAGTCTCGCCGCTCCAACAACTCTTATCGGGGCAAGAACAATAGAAATTATAGTAGGGGTCGAAAGGGTCAAAAACAAAATCAAGACAAGTGCCAACTATGCAAGAAGTTTGGGCATGAGGCTGACAATTGCCCGACTCATACTGTGCAGCCCAAAACTAAAAGTGTTGATGCTAACCTTGTTCAATCCTTCCAGAACCAGTGTTCCGTTGCCTCACCCGATTGGTATGTGGATTCGGGTGCCACGGCTCATATGACCCTTAACCCTAACTCGGTGACAAATGCGACACTGTACCAAGGTAATATTAAGGTTACCATTGCCAATGGAACGAGTTTACCGATTTCGCACGTTGGTACCACTCGTGTTAACCCCAACATTAAACTTCAAGAAGTTTTGGTTATCCCATCGCTTAGGAAAAATCTTCTTTCCATAAGCAAACTTACTATTGAAAATGAGATTGATGTTGTGTTTTCTCAACCGTTTTTTACTATTCAGGATCGCAAGACGCACCGGGTTTTGGCGCGGGGCAAATGTGAATATGGTCTCTACGTCCTCCACTCTGAGCAAGAAGCGCTTATGGCAGCAACCAAGTCCCTAAATAAAACGTCCTTTGAGACTTGGCATAATAGACTTGGTCATGTTGCTTTTGATACAATTAAGTTGTTAAATAAGTTGGGTTGCTTGAATGTTACTTCAATTTTACCAAAACCTACTTTATGTGGTTCATGCCAAATTTCTAAAGCACATCATTTACCATTTGTCTTAAACGAAAAAAGGGCCTCACAAGTTCTTGACTTGGTACATTGTAATTTAATGGGGACCGGCACCCATTACATCGATTAATGGGTTTAGATACTATGTGGTGTTTATTGATGACCACTCAAGGTTCACATGGTTTTACCCACTTAAATTGAAATCGGAGTTTATAACGGTGCTACCTATATTTTTAAACTTAGTGCAAACTCAATTTTCGAAGAAACTCGAAACATTCCATCAATTATCGTGCCCTTACACGCCTCAACAAAATGGGCGTGCAGAGCGCAAACATCGACACATTGTCGAGACCGGTCTTGCTATGCTTTTTAATGCACACATTCCGGCTACCTATTGGGTAGAGGCTTTTAGTTCAGCGACCTATATTATTAACCGGTTACCAACAAAAATATTGGATTCTAAATCTCCATTTGAAGTGTTGTTTCATCGGGTACCAATTTATGATAATTTTCGAACATTTGGTTGCCAAGTTTTTCCTTACACGCGAGACTATGCCGCACACAAACTTGCTCCTCGAAGTATTGCTTGTGTGTTTATTGGATATTGCTCAAGGTACAAGGGCTACAAGTGTCTTGATCCTACGTCATCAAGGATATATATTACTCGCCATGCCATACTCAATGAAACTAATTTCCCATTCAATAGTACTAAAACTCTAGACAATTCTCCTAACTTGGAGTTATCCAAATTCCTTGAAGAATTTGAGGACAGTCACCTCAAAGAGCAGTCGCCCCAAGATTCCACACCTAAACCCACTTCTACCCCTTGCTTATCATGTACCATTGCTTCAAATGCTTCCACTAGCTCCCCTCCACAGCCCACTGTGCGTCCTCAGCAGCCCAGTTCACCACCACCCATTAGTCCAATCCCCCATGACCAAATGCCAATCGATTCCCGTGAGACTCATTATTCACCTCCTTTACCCAATAATTCCCCCGCACCTCAAGGACACCACATGGTAACTCGTGCAAAATCCGGGATTTTTAAACCTCGACATTTTTCCAACTTGCGCATGTTGAGTCACACCCATTATACTATGCTTTATTCTCTCAACATGACCCAACAAACGTTCACGAGGCTCTCAAAAATTCTAGGTGGGTAAAGGCAATGCATGAGGAGCTTGATGCTCTAAACAAAAACTCTACATGGGATCTTGTACCTCGACCTGTTTCTGACAATGTTGTTGGTTCAAAATGGCTCTTACGAACCAAGTACAAAGCAAATGGTCAAGTTGATCGTTACAAGGCCCGCTTAGTAGCACGTGGATTTACTCAAATGCATGGCATTGATTTCTTTCATACCTTTAGTCCCGTCATCAAGGCGTCGACTGTTCGTATTGTTCTCTCCCTTGCCGTCATCAACAAGTGGAAATTACACCAACTTGACGTAAAAAATGCCTTTTTAAATGGGCATTTAAATGAGACTATTTATATGGAGCAACCACCTGGGTTTGAGGACTCTCGATTTCCTAATCATGTATGTCGGTAAAAAAAGGCCTTGTATGGCCTCAAACAGGCTCCACGTGCGTGGTTCCATCGTCTAAGCACTTTTCTTCTTGCTAATGGGTTCTCGTGTAGTAGTGCCGATACGTCTCTCTTTATATTTAAGAAAGACTCATGCATTATGTACTTGCTTGTTTATGTTGATGACTTGATCCTTACAGGAAATCAAGAACTTACTATCAGGCGATTTGTTGCTAAACTCAATCAAGAATTTGCAATCAAAGATCTTGGTGATTTGAATTACTTCCTTGGGCTCGAAATCATCTACACCAACAATGGCCTATTCTTAAGCCAATCCAAGTATGCTAAAGACATCCTCACACGTGCAAAACTTCTTGATGCCAAACCCATGCCTACTCCTCTTGACTCTCATGCCATGCTCACCTCCTCTGGTGAGGCGTATCATAACCCTACAGAGTACAGGTCCCTTGTTGGAGCCTTACAATATTTGACCATCACTCGGCCGGATTTGTCCTATGCCGTTAATCAAGTGAGTCAGTTCCTTCAGAATCCTACCACTGAACACTTTATGTGTGTTAAACGCATCCTCCACTATGTCAAAGGGACAATTTCATATGGCCTCACGTTCTCCAGTCCCACCACCACTGCTCTTCTCGGTTACTCTGATGCCGATTGGCCCCGGTGTATTGAAACTCGTAGATCCACTTATGGTTATTCTATTTTCTTGGGGGGCAATCTAGTCTCCTGGAGTGCAAAGAAACAACTGGCTATGGCTCGCTCAAGTTGTGAATCCGAGTATCGTGCTATGGCAAATACGGCTGCTGAGATAATATGGATCACTCATCTCCTTCAGGAACTTCACGCCCTTCCGCCCACTCAACCAACGCTCTTGTGTGAGAATCATAGTGCCATTTTCTTAAGCCAGAATCTCGTGTCTCACAAAAGAGCTAAACATATTGACATTGACTATCACTTTGTCAGAGAACTTGTCTTATCTGGGAAACTATACACAAAGTTCATTCCGTCCAAGCTTCAGTTTGCAGACATCTTCACTAAGAGTCTTCCTCGTGCGCTCTTTGAACAATTCTGTGGGATGCTTCGCGTTGGTCCACCACCGTTCAGCTTGAGGGGGGATATTAGTAAATAATATTAAATATTGTATTTAGTTTGTGTATTTATTAGGGATTGTTGGTATTCCATTCTTTATGTATTTATACCTCTGTATCATTTCCCTTGGTATTCAATCAAATACAGTTTCCCAATCATATTAACCTTTGTTTTCTGTCGAGTGTCGACATGAGTTCCTTTTGACTAACTAGTTCAAAGTTGCTACTAAAACGGCTTTGATTAAAAAGTGTAAAAAGCGTCTCATTCAACCAATATTCTCCACTTTATTTCGAAAGAGCTTTTGTTATTGTTGCTGGATTGGTATAGAGTTTGCTTCTATTGGACTTGGAGTTGGTCTAGGTCAGTGGCGGATATACTCTATAGGGAGCAGTAGCGCCCGCTACCCCTGAACTTACACTGAGTAGGAGGAAAATTTGCACCGTGTAGTGGAAATTTTTTGTTTTTTAACGTTTTATGTATTTGGTTACCCCTGAAACGATTTTTCCACTAAACGTTACAGCTGAACTTTTAGTCTAGATCCGTCACTAGTCTAGATACTATTACGGTTCAAGTTGTAGAAGGTATTACAAGACAGTCCGATGCGGCACGAAAAAATACAAGGTTCTTTATTGCTTAGTCAGCTTTTGTGAAAGCTTTAACAATTGACGGCTTGGTTGTAGCATTAGCACTTTTACTTACTAATCCTTTTTTTAATACTAGAAATACAAAAAAAAAAAATCATATATTTTATTGTCCTGGACTTTTTTTCGAATCATATAAAGATTTCATTCATATAATTACTTATTCATTGAGAAAATAACCCATGAAAATGGCCGATTTGTAGATGAGAAATCAGCATACCAATTTTTCTTCATCCTTTCCTTTCATGTTCTAAGGCCTTTCTCTAGTTTGTAAGAAGCGGTGCAATCTAGGAGATAATTCATCACTTCGATCTAAATCAAGTGAAAACTTATCATGAGTTATCCATCTGTATTCCACCGCCACTCAAACATGTTTAACTATTCTTTCCTTTCATGTTCTTAGGCATTTCTCTAGTTTGTAAGAAGCGGTGCAATCTAGGAGATAATTCATCAATTCGATCTAAATCGAGTGAAAACTTATCATGAGTCATCCATCTGTATTCCACCGCCACTCAAACAATGTTTAACTGTTGAGTTCCTTCTCATCCACAAACAATTAAAATCCGCCGGTGATAATTGCGGTTGAACTTCTTTTTATAAACTCAATATCTCCCATGTTTAAGACCGACATTTAATTTGCCTAGGATGCTACGTAGGAGCTAAAGCTTTATCTCTATTAAGATAGATGTAATAAAACGGTCACGATAACTTTTATATGAGAACATATTTGAATGTTGGCTCAGCCCCTTGATGATCAAATTATCACACGAAAGAAAAGATGAACATGAACAGAATACACGTTTTATGAAAATCCCTCACGACCTTTTTTTCATATACCTTAAAACTCCTATTTACATGAAACTAGTACCTTAATGACGAAAGTCTTTTAATCCTAGTTTTGAAAACTAATCAAACTTTAATATTCTACATTTCTATCTACCAAATAAAGAAATCAAAAACAATTACTAAAACTAATAATAAACTTATGATAAAGGACCAAAAAACGTGTAATTTCATGCATGTGTGTAATTTAACTTTTGTTGGATGTATCAAGTATCAAATAATAAAGCAATATAAACTTGGATACTAGCATCGTCATCAAGCAATCAGGTCACAATATGTTCTAGTTAACCTTTGTTTTCACTTGTCGACTTGAGTTTCTTTTGACTAACTAATTCAAAGTTGCTACTAAAACGGCTTTGATTAAAAAGTGTAAAAGCGTCTCTTCTCAACTAATATTCTCCACTCTATTAAGGAAGAGCTTCAGTTAATGTTGCTGGATTGTTGTTTAGTTGGTCAATGTATCATTGCAGGTCACATTGTAGAAGATATTATTTTGAGATAGCCCAAAGCAGAGTGAAAAATATAAGGTTTTTTATTGCTTAGTTAGGCTTTTATGAAAACTTTAACAATTTATGGCTTGGTTTTTACATTAGAACTTTTATTTGCTAATCAAATTTTTAATATTAAAAACATTAAAAATCATATTTTATTGTCCTCGACTTGCTTTGGTTTTTCAAAGGGAAAAAGGCGAAAATGCCCAAGTTGAAGAAAAAATGAACGAAAATGCCCATTTGAAAGTCAACACCCCCCAATATGCCCACTGGTGCACGGTCGTCCGACCGTCCACTACGGTCGTAACGACCAAACCAACCAAAATCTGACACGTGGAAACTCAATACTCGCAACGACCTTCACCTACCAGAAAACGACCGTTCAGCGCCGACAACGACCGTACCACGTGGAAACTCTAGAGTCGCCTCGACAGTCCCTAACGGTCGTCTGACATGTGTCGGGCGTCGAGACGACCCCCACTTATAGCAACTCCAACAGCTACAAAAGTCATCTCAAAAGCGACCATCATCATCAAGCAAGATATCAGCAATATTCCCAGGATTTTTTATTTTTAAATTATGCAAATACAGGGGTAATTTAGCAAAAGATTCAACAGGACACCCGGCTATAAGACGAAGCGCCTCGTTTTTACCGCGCATTGCTTGTTTGTAAGATATGTTTATATGATATCTTTGGTTTATATCCTTAACAATTTCTTTGCCACGATAGACTCGACGACCATCCTTTAGCTGTTCTTTAATCACGTGACCCAGCGCATGCTTATCGGCATTACGAATATTCGGGAAAATTTGGGTTCTGGAACAGGTGTGAAGGCTCGAGTAATGGTTAACATGAAACATGGTAGTACCAGGAAAAGCGGTCGCTGTTAATTTCCATTCACATCCTTCATTAACACATGTAGCTGCATATCTTTTTTTATCCGATTTTGCAACTTTGAATTCAAAACACTCTTTTATTGCCAACATCGAAAGTTCCAGTTTAAGTGCCTTTTTGTCCTTAAAAATCTTTTCCATTATAGGATGTGAAGGTGAAGAGGATGAGGCAGAGTTACTCTTTAAATCAGTGTTTGTACGGTCATTTTCACAATTGTTGTGGAACATATCAGGAACACATTCAGAATACACAAATTCTTCATTTTTGGAAAAGTTAGGACTTTTGTTATCAAAGTCACATTTCTCATTGAAAGTGTACTCTTTCGAAGGAATATTATCATTAAGATAATCATCAGTAGGAATATTTAAATCAGGAATGTCATTTTTCTTTTTTGGATTCGATCCGTAGGAAGAAACAGGTTTAGGTTGACTCGAATCTGAGCTTGAGTTGTCAACAACATACAAATAGATAGGCTCTCTCTTTGATTACTCGCAACAACTTTAAAAAATATTGAAATATCAGTATCATCCATAATATCAACAGGAAAACAATATGTCAACAATTTATAAGATAGTCGAGAAATGTTGACAAGATTAAAACGAGTAGAAATGAGTCTTTTAAGATTAAGAAAAGTTAAATTTGAGTACATACTGGTTGCACGTCGAACGCAATTAAAAGGTACATACTCGGATACGTTATTCCTTTCTTCCCATTTTCCGCCAACGCATACAACGATGTTATGAAATTCCATTTTTCAGTACGTAAGACGATTTTTTCAGATTGAGAGAATTTAAAAAAGAAGCTATAATTTGAAATATATATAGTGAGGAATGGAAGGGAGAGGTTGGAAGTAGAATTAAATATGCTAGTAAAGAAATAATAACTCAAAGCTAAAAGAAAAATGAAGAGAAAAAAGAAGAAAAGAAAAAAAAAGGAAAATAAAAAAAGACGGGGTCGTTTGATCGGGCAACGACCGTGCAGTCAGTCGTGGCGACCGTGAAGGTCAACGACCCCGGAAATAAAAAAAATATGGGGGTCGTCTCGACGCCCGACACATGTCAGACGACCGTCAGGGACTGTCGGGCGACTCTAGAGTTTCCACGTGGCATAGTTGATGTCGGCGCTAAATTAAAACGGGTCGTGTCATCGTCAACGACCCTACATGTAGGTCGTGGCGACCGTTAAGGCTCAACGACCCCACATAGTCTAATGACCCCGTAAATGATAAAAAAAAATATATATATAATGTTGAAGTCGTCTCGACCCTACATGTCGGTCGTGGCGACTCGTTAAGGCCATCGACCCCCGGCAAGTTCGACCAACGACCCCCCGCAAATTATGACAAAAAAAAATATAACGCGGAAGCCGTTCTTCGACCCCCGACACTTGCGATCAGGCGACCTGCGAGGGATGCCGCGGACGCCAGTTTGTTCTTCACACGTGGCAGGGTCGTTGTGCGGCGATTCAACGGTCGTTGTCCTCGTGGGCACACGACGGTCGTGGCGACTGTCACCGAAACACGTGTCGGGTTTTCTATCCGGCGGGCCCGTGGCGACCCCGCCATTGAAGTCGTGGCGACTGTTGTTCTGGGCACAACGTGGCTGCTGACTTTCAAATCTGCATTTCCAGTTACCTTTTCTTTCAATGGGGGCATTTTCGTCTTTTTCCCTTAAATGATCCATAAATGATAGTCTCAATACACCACGAAAGACACCACCTCTCCGATTTTTGTAAGACAAGATTTGAACATG